>JAPDEH010000022.1:0-278234 GCA_027569075.1 Aspergillus asperescens | reverse complement strand
AGACCAGGCCAGGGTAGTGCCAGGCGCTTCTCCCACTCTTTTTCAAACCAATAAGTGTCCAGTTTTGTTATTTCAAGCATGCATTTTTAGCTTAGGTAACACGTCCGGTTGCCCCTCGGGAGGCCGCAAGTCACTCGCCACGTGACCGCCAAGCGACGTTAAATAATTAATAATAATAATAATAATAATAATAGCTCGTGACAAATGACAGTCACCATTCAGCGTCGCTCCTGGAAGCCTGGTTTAACAGCTGGTCGATATTGTTGCTATGAATACTTTTGTCCGACTATTACTAGGCCTATCCTTGGAACTGGATTCGAGGCGAATCCACTTCCAAGGATAGGTAGCGACTAGGGACAGATGCAGCACAGCAGGAGTACAGCATCTGAGAGTGGACCGTGCATATAGAGTCACCCCCTCTCGATGTGTCTGAGAATTGCTTTTCACGCGAACGTTTGTTCAATCAATAATAATAATAATAGATTGTGGGGAGCGGAGAAAATACAAGGTTCATGTGGATACATGAAGAAGCGATATCATCGAGTTTGGAGGGATTCAAGCCCGAGTAATCTCCTCAGTTCGTTCTATACCAGCCATTAGCCAATCTATAGAGTATAGACCATTGTCACAATATTGGAATCCAACAAGTGAAAACTCGAGATAACAAAAAGCCCCTTTTCCCTGTCCCTGAGCGCCAATGCTGGGCTGAAGTCTTTCAACGTCTTCTCCGGCTTACCCGGCAGCAGGCCCTGTGCGTTCCTGCAGTTGTCATCGTCAAATTCGTTGGCAAATGGCACCCTTGCTTAAGTAGCTTAAGAGACGGGCTCATGCTGAGGCTGACGGCGCGCACTGCGAGCATATGAATTGTAGACGAATGGCCATGCCCGGTAGCACACTAGGATGCACTCTCGCTTGTTTCTCATCGCAGCCCGACATTATTGGATGCTCCAGGACAGGATCCAAATCCCAATTTCCCAGCATCAGGTGAAAGCGTGGAGCTGTGATTTGAGTCGTTCAGAAAGCCGGCTCACACTTTCCCGATCGATCCAGATTCTTCCAGATTCCAGAAGCATATCTGGGTTGATCGGTGTTCTCTTCGATGTCGGCTCCTATGGCTGGAAAAGCGGTAGTGTTATCGCCTGGGGGAGATTCTGCAGACTGAGACTCGTGGAGGAGCCAGAGATCGAACCAGGAGTTGGGTCGAAGAATTCGGCGGACAAAAAGAGCGAGCGGATCACAGGCACCTCAGCCCAGCGAATGGCCGATTTCTCTCACTAACTATTAAGTGGCTATCACAAGCGCCCCTGTCTGTTTCCAAGCCCGAAATAATTCGCCTGTTGGCTTCCTGCACCGCCGTTCAGCAGATGACTGCGGGTCGATTCAGAGTCAACAACTCAGAGGTAGCAGGTCAAGAATCAAGATTCTGTGTGGCGTAACCACAAGGCCGAGATGCTGGGATGATCAAGCGAACGAAGTCAGTGTGAAACGATCCACCCATGATCCTGAGATCTCCAGGTTTCTAATTCCGACTTTCCGACCGACCCTCGAGCTCCAGCTGGTGGGCCAGGTCTCAGGTCTCAGGTCTCAGGATTCAGGAACCAACGAGCCAGCCTTCCCAAAGGCTTCACCTCGTTCGGCTCCTGGAGAGTTGAGACTCGGAGTCTGGTTCAGGGTTCAGGAACTGTTCGACGATCGCTGGAAAAAGCTCATGGACAAACCTCGGATCACGACGTCGGTGTGTATCTCCATAACCGTCGGGTGCCAGCGGGTTTGCCTCCGGCCTTCCTTGAAAGTTCCTTCTGGCTCTCGCACAAGGTATCTGGTGCCGACTGGTTCCTGGATAGATAGATCATGGTCCGGTTCACTCTGAAGCACACTAGTCGCCAAGAGTTTGTCTGATTAGTTTGGCGTTGCGGGTGCTCTGGGTGTCGCGGGGCCGTGATCCAAATCTGTCGATTCTACGCTCTGCTAAGCACACTACTCCCTTTTCGCTCACAGGTACTTGGCTAGCTTGCTCTGGATTCCTTCCCATCATCAGGTCGGATTCCTCGTCAACACCATGGTCACCGCCAGTACTCGACAGGGATGGTTACATCGCTTATCGTGGAAGCTGAGCCGCGCGGGATGAAGCCACAGGCCCCATAATGGTTCCTGACTCCAAAATTTCAAGTTGCTTGCAAGAATTCTTTCAAGAGATTTTCCAATAGGGATCCATGACCCTGGCACTCTGTTCGCTGCTGGCTATACGCAGTAAACCAATCGGCGAGCATCTTGAATCTGGACTGACACTGTGGATGATCGCCTCAAGGCTCGATAATTGATTGGTTATGGTCCGCTCTATGCAGGAACCAAATGCGGCGTCCGGAGCATTTTGTGTCGCACAATCTCACTTGCAGGCTGTCAGTCACCCATCAAAGAGCAAGCAAAATCTGAGCCTTCATCCCCCGCTTCATATCGTTAAGGAGGTCGGCCAAGGAGGTTTGTATGGGGTAGTAGTCTGTGCCCAAAGTACGACTTCTCCTTACGAACATCCTCCTTTCCCATACTAGTCCAATGTGGGTAGGTCAGCCTCAGCACATGAAACTCGCCTACTTCTCATTTGGTGCCTGAAATAGCACCTCGACGTGTTTGGTTCCTGAATGTATCCACACCCAACGGTAGCGTGAACACGGTTTCCGCGGTTCGAACGACGGCCCACTTGGCAGAGACGGTGCAGTGTGAAGATCCTTGACCAGGCAGGCATAGGGAAGATGGTCAGGAGCAAAGCCCCTCTCTGGGCTGACCCTCGGACGCCCAGGGGAGGTATATAATCCTGCGAGCAGCTCGTCCTCGCTTTCCAAACTAGCAAGTCTCTGTCTGTCTGTCTGTCATTTTCTGGGCCTGTGCCTGTCCCTCGTTTTTACACGATCATTTTAACCAGTCTATCATTCATCGTTTGATACGTCATTCGTTATTTACTTTCTAATTCTCCCCTGAGAATAATTGCTGTCGTTCAAAGACTTTTTGTTGTTTATAGACTGACGCAACCATGCGTTCCAGCCTTGCTGTGCTCGCCGGTCTTCTGGCCGGCTCAGCCCTCGCCCTTCCTACTGCCAACGCTGAGGTAGAACCCCGTACCCTCGGCCTCCTGTTCGGCGTGCTCGATACCGTCAAGGATATTCTTGAGGGCACAAGCCCACTACACATCCTGGGTGATATCAACGCAGAGGCTGCTGCGGCTCTTGGCGGTAGTGCTCTTGGTTGCACATCTGGCTCCGTTGGCCTCGAGTATCGCAGCAAGCTTGCCATCTGGCTCCAGTCCGGTGCTGGTGTCCACCTCGAGGCGGGTCTGAAGGCGGAGCTTTTGGCTTGGTGTGCCGCTGACGCTTCAGTCGACCTCGACCTCGGCATCTACCACCGTGCCCAACTCGGCTTCTTCCTCCCAGCCTGCGCAAGCATCGCTGCTGAGGCAGATCTCTCTGTGAGCTTGGACGGTGTCTTCTCTATCGGCTCGCATCTTAGCGCTGTTCTCAATGTTGCTGCCCAGGCTTCCCTCGAGGCCGCCATTGGCGGCCTTATTGGCCTTCATGGCGGACTTGAGTGGGAGGTCAAGACCGGTCTTGAGCTCTGTGCCGCCGGCGCAGTAAGCGCTGACATTGACGTTTCGATCATCGCATCTCTGAAGGCCTGGCTTCTCAGCGGCGGCTGCCCCCTGTCTGCCATTCTTAAGACGACAGTCTTGGCCTGGATTGAGGGCAAGATCGGTGGCGATGTCATTCTGATTCCTTCTCTGCCCGTTGGTGGTGTCACCGCGATCTCCATCGGTAACTCCATCCATGCCCTTGTTGAAGCAAGCGGTGCCCTCGTCGGCAGTGCCCAGGCTTCCCTCACTGCTTTCCTCGAGGCTGATGTCGGCGTCGAGATTGATGTTGGCATCAAGGACGTTCTTCATCTCTGTGCCACTGGAGGCCTTGCCATCGACGTCGAACTTGCTACCCGTGTTCAGCTCTCCCTCTGGCTCGCCAGCCAGGACTGCCCGCTTACAGCTAGTCTGAAGGGTTTGATTTCCTTCTGGTTGTCCTTTGGCGTTAGTGCTGGTGCAGAAGTCTCGGTCGGTGTTGATACCCACATTGGCAGTGAGCTCAGCGGTTTCCTCGGCGGCACTGTCAACCTTCATCTCGGCACTCACATCCACGGTCTCATCTCTTCGATCCTCTCTGGTAACGGTGTGCTCTCCCTCTCTCTGGAGGCTCGTGCCCAGCTGGCTGCCATCATCAGTGGTGGCTTAGACATTGAGATCGACGTATCTATTAAGGTCATCATCATCGGATGGCTTACTGGCTGCCACCAGTGCTGCGGCGGTTCCCCCCCAAGCCACACTCCTGGCCTTCCCTCCAGCACCCCTGTTCTCACTCCTACGAACACTGCGACTGTGACCGAGCCTACCAGCACTGCCACCGATTCGACTAGCGAGACTGAGACTCCTTCCGTCACTACTACCGTTACCGTTTTCCCTACTTCAGTTGACCCTACCGGTTCTTCCAGCGCCAGCACTACCCCAGGCGAGACCGAGACACCTTCCGTTACTACCGGCACTGATGTTGAGCCCACCGGCAGCGGCAGCACCACTCCTTGCGAGACCGAGACTCCCTCCGTTACTACCGGCACTGACGTCGAGCCCACCGGCAGCGGCAGCACCACCCCATGCGAGACCGAGACTCCCTCCGTTACTACCGGCACTGACGTCGAGCCCACCGGCAGCGGCAGCACCACCCCATGCGAGACCGAGACTCCCTCCGTTACTACTGGCACTGACGTCGAGCCCACCGGCAGCGGCAGCACCACCCCATGCGAGACCGAGACTCCCTCCGTTACTACCGGCACTGATGTTGAGCCCACCGGCAGCGGCAGCACCACTCCATGCGAGACCGAGACTCCCTCCGTTACTACTGGCACTGACGTCGAGCCCACCGGCAGCGGCAGCACCACCCCATGCGAGACCGAGACTCCCTCCGTTACTACTGGCACTGACGTCGAGCCCACCGGCAGCGCCAGCACCACTCCATGCGAGACCGAGACTCCCTCCGTTACTACTGGCACTGACGTCGAGCCCACCGGCAGCGGCAGCACCACTCCATGCGAGACCGAGACTCCCTCCGTTACTACCGGCACTGATGTTGAGCCCACCGGCAGCGCCAGCACCACCCCTGGCGAGACCCTGACCAGCGACAGCGTTACCTCGAACACTGTCTCGGAGACCTCCGCGGGCCCTACTGACGTTGAGCCTACCGGCACCCCCGTCGCCCCAACCATCACCGAGGCCCCTACGCCGTCAGGAACCTCGACCGGTGGCATCAAGACGATCACCGTCACCAAGACCGTGGCCGTTGAGGCTTGCCCTCCCGAGTACTAAACGTACCGGGGTTAAACCCAATCATTCTCTCGAGACGATCACAATGGCACCGCCTGCTGTACATGTTTAATTCTTAATTCTAATTCTATTGATACGGTTTGAGCAAAGCTGCTGCATCATTGCTTTTCGCCAGTAATTGCCAGAGGCTCGATACAAGGCTGAGCTTGTTCCGGATTTACGTGTACTTTTGACGTTTTTCTTTTCCGATTTGTTTGATATCCCCCTCTAATGGAGTACATTCCTTAATGTTATGTTTATATTCAGCAGGTGACTTGTGAGGTTCAGCTGCATGTACATGTATAGCATCATGATTCATGATGTTTGTTAGTATCGCGCTAAAAATAAAATAATTAATAGAAGCCGGGCAAAACAACTTGCTCGAAGTTCTGAAGTTCTGAACACATCTCTTTCCTTCCGGTCTGCATTCCCCTTAGTTGCACTTTGCAGTCGCTTTTTAGCGATAGGCTCCAGACGGCTGTTATCAATCGCGTCGGGTGGAGGATATATTCATATCATCCAATCATGAGGCAGTCTTTCGGGACTTTAAAAATTCCAACCTCGGTAGGTCACGGGTACTCGGCAGGTTCTGCACCAAAAGTTGTCCACGCGAAGTGGGCACCATCACGTGGCATACAGCCAACGGTCGTAGAGCGCGTTTTGTCATTCGTCATCAATCACGTGATCGTTCCACTGCCACGCGCGGATACTTTTTGGTGCAATCTCCCTGTCTTTACTCATTGATTATTGCGTAGTATTGCTCTCTTTGTTTATTTTTATAATATGTGAGACGACTAAGTAAGCTTATAGACGGTCAAGGGGTGCTTCTTGCTCCTGGTCTCCACTGGGCAACGGAATCCTCCCGACAATGAAGGTGGCACTACGTATCCTTCCCAGCGCAGTGACTGCGTCGCATCCCCAGCCACCAATTTCCGAATTTTTGAGATCATATATTTAAGTTTGCAAACAGTTGGAGAGATTGCGGAGAGAGGGTTTGAGTTTTGACTTGATGAATAATAAACTTATTTATATTAATCTTGCCCCCCCCTGAATGGTTCCTGAGGCTGCGTCTCGGGTGATCTTGGGGAACCATGGAATCAGGACTCTGGATACGTATCTACGGTCGCAGAGGCCATGTTAGACTCACTGAGCTTCCGGCATTTCTCGGTTGCTAGCGCTGTCTAATAATATAAAGGATTGGGATTTGCGGGCGGCGGGGTCAATTTCTCTCGGTTGGCTGTTGGAGCTATTGATCTTATCTCCTTATGTAGGGTTGGCGGCCGAAGATGCCGAGAATAATATCCCCTGACCCCCCTTGGGTCTGGGTCTGGGCTCCTGGTATGTTGTATACGGAGTACGAGCAAAAGCTCTATAGTTCGATACGAATACGATTTGAAGATGCAGTGAATGATGCTTATATTGTCAATTGTGTGATGGTTTGAATTCATTATTATACCCTCCTTACGGATAGGACATTATGCATATCGAGTGTCTCTCACGGAGGAGATTTCGAATTACTACCTACCTTGCTGTTCGAAGTGGCTCGACGCATGGCAACAAGTCTCTCGCGGAGGATTCTCTCACGTAGCTCGGTGCTGGAGATGCGTGCTTGTGGTTTTATACTGGTACGCTATACACAGCTGTTAGTCATATTCAATCACAAAACCTAATTGGCCAGGTGGCTGGAGCTTGGGATACATGAGTGCGGTACCTTTATATGTATTGAAATCATTCACCCACCTCTTTAGCAGGACTCTTCTCATTTTCGGGCTCAGGAGGCGGCGACTTGCGTGGTGCATCCTCATCTTGATCAGTCATTCTCTGTCGTTTCTCAGTGTGGACGGATACAGAAGAGGTATTGCGCCTTCTTCGCGCGGCAGGAGCATATCTCTCAATAGAGCGACGTCGCCTCTTGTCCCTTGCGGGGCTTCGACTGCGAGAACCATGGCGTCTTGGGCTGACACTCCTGCTGGAAGAACAGCCCCTGCTTCGGCTGCGACTATAACTCTCGGTTCTGGTCGAGCGCCGGCGCCTATCATCGCCGGCGAGATCTCTGCTGCGGCTCAAACGACGATCGTCACGGGTTCTGTGGCCCTTTGCAATATTAGCCGTTGATTCTTTCTTGTCATCTCTGGAATAAGGCGACGATCTCCGCCGGCCATGCTTCCTATCAGGGCTTCGCAATCGAGATCGCGAGCTTGAAACAGACGAGTCCCTCCTTCTGTGTCGGTTTCTGGGGGCGGGGGACCGGGATGATTTGGAAGAAACGGATCTTTGTCTTCGATCTCTTCTGAGAGTACGTGAGCGTGATGAATCACTGCGGGATATGGATCTTGCTCGATCACCGTAATCAGGACTGCGTCTCTTCTGCCTCCGGCGATCCCCTCGGTCTGGTGAGGCGGAATCACTAAGTGATCGACGTCGTCTGTTATGGTCATGGCGTTGCCGGCGCACCGGCGAACGGGAAGATGATACAGATCGCGAGCGTGAACGTGAGCGATTAGGTGACGTAGAAGGCCGACGGCCTCTGCGAGGACCGGAGGGAACGTACGAATCGAACTCTCGCCTCGAAGGCTGGTCCCAATAGCGATCCCGACTGCGCCGTCTCGGTGGTGAGCGACGTCGATCAAACTCCCGACCTCCAAAACCGCCTCTTCTTCCGCCTCTGCCCCTCGCTGACCGTTCCCTGCGTCTTATTTCCTCAATCTCTTGCTCCCGCGCTCGCTCCTGCTCTTTTTTCTTGCGAGCCGCTTCCGCTGCCTTTTCTGCTTCGATCTACCAGACAACAGTCAGCGGGGATAAAAGTTTGTTGAGCATGTTTGACCAACCTTTTCCTGCATAAGTTCTAGCTTCTTGGCCTCTAGAAGCTCCTTCGCAACCCCTTGAGGATTTTGCTGCGCGCTCAAACATAACGACCATAGGTCCTTGCAGAATTTGCCAGTATCCTTATCCAAAAACCCTGTAAGTTGGATTTGTAACGATTTGATGTCGGGCTAGTTGAGGCGCAACGATTAGCAATTGTCACGAATCTGGATCTAAAAGTGTGGAATCGAGACATACAAACCGAGACCCTTCCAAAAGATTGAAACAAAGCTCAATTACGACGTCATCTTCATTACCTAGGATATCAGAGATCTTTCCTGCGATCCACCTAGCATAAAAAGGTTTGATTAGCAAAAAGAGCATCGCTTCAACCAAATCCGGGGCGCTCACTTTTTCATGACCTCGATGTTAACCTTGGTCATATCTACCTTCTGACTAAATTCCGGAGGAAACTTTGTCTGCCGTAGCATCTTTGCATCCACACGAGTCGCCATATTGTTGTATGATCTGCAGGAGCTGTGATTGACGTTCTCGACGTCGTAAAGTGAGCGCGTGAAGCTGTGGTGGTAGAGAGTTGCGCTGCTGGTCTCTCCCGCTCCCTGCATCCGGATGGCATCGGACCGAGCAGCCTCAATATTTCCAAAATAGGAAGTCATACAGTCGCACTGCTGCTTTCCTCTCCGCGAATTCAGTATGATCCTCTTTTTTTTGGTCATCAGAAGTTCATTATCATTATTAAAAAAATACATATAGTGATAACAGCATCAACATCACCATTAACCTCCGTCTAGGGGTGCTATTGGGGACCTGCCAATTCTCGCAGCACACGATTTACTTCCTCCCTTCCACGGCGCAGTTGATCATCTACTCTGCCATCCTTGTGGATTGCCTTCATCTCATGGTGCAACTCCACGAGCTCGGATGCAAGACGGAGGTGGTCATTCGCCGTCTCTGCTTGTACAGGTTTCGGCGCTGTCTCCGATGGCGTTAGTCTTTCATTGACAGTGACCAAGTTAAGGGCATCATTGTAGTCCTATTCGGCGTTAGTTGTTGCTCTTAGTATCCTTGACGGCCGACTCTAGGATGTAGGATTGAGTGAACATACACAGGCACGTAGAGACGTCAGATCGGATAGGATCTCTGCTACTTTCATGATGCTTGGAGCTGGGTTGCTGTGTGGGAATGGTAGAATGGCTTTCCAATCAACGGATCAAGAGTTCTCTCCACAGATTTCTCGGATCTTTATCCGGCCTTGCTGGGCAGTTTTGTCGATTGTTGTACTCCGTAGTTCTTCAAATGCGTCGCGTACTTGGAAAGGTGCATCTGTAGCTCCGTGTCTGGGAGAGGTTTGATCTAGCCTGGGATCATGTAAACGACCAAAAATATAGAGAACAAGCCCATCGACGATAAGATCCGAGTATTTTGATCAACTGGAACTCTGCAAGACTGTTGGATAGACAACTCCGAACGTTGGATCTTCCAAGCTCCCCACCATCATCGGCTAGGCTCCCGCCGCTTTACCGGCAGTACGAGCGATCTCATATACGGCACTGGAGCCTCTCCAGAATTCGAGATTACTCATTATTCCCCCCTCACGCAGAAAACCATCACAATGGCAGCTTCAATAAAGGCAAACTGCCGAAAGGTCATTTGCATTGGCCGAAACTACGCGTGCGCATATCCCCTCCTAATTACCCTCGGCTTCTCCTAACGCCAAACCCGCAGCGAACACATTACAGAGCTCAACAACACGAAACCAAAGCAGCCATTCTTCTTCCTGAAGCCCTCCTCTTCCATCCTTTGCCCTGGCGAAGGCCCCGTTCTGCGCCCTAGAGGCACAAAACTGCACTATGAGGTGGAATTGGCTCTCGTAATGGCCAAGAAGGTCCGCGATCTGGACCCGAATGATGACAAGGGAGCGTTGGATGCGATTCACAGTTAGTAACAACCCTACATCCCAATTGACCATATTCCTTGTATAAATCAATGCAGCTAACCGATTGTCTCCGCTCAGGCTACCTCCTCGCCATCGACATGACCGCCCGCAATGTCCAAGACGAAGCAAAGAAAAAGGGCCTGCCCTGGACCATCGCAAAAGGCTTCGACACCTTCCTGCCTGTATCCCAGGAAATTCTCAAATCGCAGATCCCCGACCCACACAATGCCTTCCTCCGTCTGAGTGTAAACTCCCAGCAGCGCCAGGCTGACTCTTCGGGGTTGATGCTGTACCGCATTCCCAGGTTGCTGGCGGAGATCTCGCGCGTGATGGCACTAGAAAAGGGAGACGTGGTCTTGACCGGAACGCCTAAAGGAGTTGGAGAGGTTAAGTCGGGTGATGTGATGAAGGCGTCGATTGAGGTTGATGGGAAGGAGATTGAGCAGGGGAAGATTGAGGTTGAGGTTAAGGATCGGGAGGGGGGGTATGAGTATCGTGAGACCTAAACACTGACAAGTATATAGCAGTACACATATATCAATAGAGCTCTCAATTTGGTGTTGCAAGCGAGTTGGATCAGCTACCAGTCGTTCACTATTTACAATGTTGCAGCCCACCAGACCTGACCAAACGCCTTGGCCGGCGAGATATTCACGTAACAAAAAGCTCATCGTCATCATCAGCCGGTACAATGGGTATCGTCCGTCTATTCCGGTTCTCCTTGCGCTTGCCTACTGACACACCCGCTGCATCTCCTTCCCCCGGAGTACCCGTCAACTTAGCATCCGCTTGTTTCTCAGCTACCGGGCTTTGTATGACACTCTGCACAAAAGACATCACGCTCTTCCACGAAAGTCCAGCATGGCGTGTGAGATCCACTGTGCGCTTCCGCAGATCACCATCATCTAATCCACCAATAAAAGCCATGACGAACGCTTCCTCTGGTATCGATGGGCAGCGCGCTTGTAGCGCATCCGTGGATGCAAGGTACTCGCCCAGCGTCTGGCGCTCCTGGCGTATTGACTCAAGCATCTTCTGATCCCCAGTCCTCGTACCCTCGTTCCGTAGTGGACTATTACCGACCGTTTTGCTACCGATACAAGGTCCGTCAAGATCAGTCAACGAACCCCAAGTCGTCTCGGAAAGCGTCCGATGTGAAGGGCCTCTGGTTGAATGGTGGGATCTCGGCGTAGGCATCGAGTCTGGGATGCGGCTATCTTGATCTTGATCTGTTGCTGTTCGTTTGGGCCCTGTACCTGGCCGTGTCCTAGTCCTAGTCCCTGATCGTAAAGCGTTAGCAAATAGTCCTCTATCTACCCCAACACAAGAAGGGATGAGAACGAGAACAACATAACATACCTCGTTTCTCCTTATCCTCACCCATAGTCTTCATAGACATCCACTTGACAACCCTCGCCACCTGCTTCCCCTGCACCAAGACCTCCTTCTCAAGCACGCAGATCCGCTCCTTCAACGCCCCATTCTCACTCTCAACTCTCCCAAACGTCTGAAGGACATTATTAAGATTCCACGTCAACGTCCCGTTCTCAGTCTCAAGCGCACCAAACTTCTCAGAAACCTCACTAAGCTCCCCTCTTAATGTCGCATTCTCCACTCCAAGCGCGCTAACCCGCTCAAGGGCTTCCTCAAACTTCAAGGCCTTCTCATCACTCTCCCTCCTATCATTCTCGAACTGTTGAATCTTATCATCAAACTCTCGCTTCCGAAGGTCCCGCTGCTCTTCTAGCCCCTGGATACGCTCTGTCAAGATATCAACGCTCTTATGCAGCGTGGTAATTGCACTCGTAGCCGAGGAGAGAATGTTATTGAGCCTGTCCATCTGGTTGACGAGTTGGACGTTTTCGCGGCGGAGTTCGTGAGCCCAGAGGAGAGATGGAGCGGTTGGGTCCATATTTTAGATTCAAGATTGCCTCGCCTCTGGGCTGGATTTATGTATCGAATTTTTAGAGAATGATGGCTGTTTGTGTTTGTGTGTTAGACCGTTTGTCTTGGCAAGTCATGGATGAATTAGTGAGGAGTAAGTAAGTGAGTGAGTGAATGATTTGACAGGATTGTTATTGGTATGATGCCTTATTGCGGAGACAACGATTGTGTTTGTTGTGTTAGGTATCTACTACAATGCTGTGCTACAGGCATACAATAAACTAAGTAGGTATCAAGTACGAATTTAACCAAACGGAATGGCATTTACCTCTTGTCTATTGTGCTCCATACTTTAAGCAACCACCCTAGATCCATAACCATGTATGTATCGTAGGTATTCATCCTCCCAATTGCTCGGAGAACAAACGCCTTCACGAGCAACGTAACATTTTTTTGCTCGATTTTTTGTTGGTCGAGCAGTGTAGGAAAAGGGGACAAAGGAAAAGAGGTTAAAAGAAATCCCAGAAGAGACAATCATGAATTACAGCATAAAAAAAATTCGCACAAACATGTCGCATCTCCGTAAGCATAGATAAACAAAGGAAACCATGAAACAGCAGGTCATGGGTCAGCTTTTCAGCCGCCACTGCTACTGCTAGCACTTAAAAAAATGCTGGAGACACAGAAAGCCACTTTTAGGGTTCTCCTTTACCAAGAGAAGCTGCAACGATCAAAAACAAGTCTTTTTCCCACCGCAACTCGCCCTTGGAGCGGCAATCGTAACCCGCATCGAAGACACCAGATGACTCGGAAATCAAGGAGTTTAGATAAGGTCGGCAACGTTCATGGGCATCTCCTCGATCTGGGTGCTGTAGAATTGCTCAATTTCACGCATCATACGGACATCGTCAGCAGTGACGAAGTTGATGGCCACACCCTTACGACCGAAACGACCACCGCGACCGATACGGTGAATGTAGTTCTCACGGTTGGCGGGGAGATCGTAGTTGATGACCAGGGAAACCTGCTGGACATCGATACCACGGGCCAGAAGGTCAGTGGCGATGAGGACACGAGAAGATCCAGAGCGGAACTCCTTCATGATAACATCACGCTGGCCCTGCTCCATGTCGCCGTGCATGGCGGAGACAGTGAAGTCACGGGCAGTGAGCTTGTCAGTGAGCCAGTCAACCTTGCGGCGGGTGTTACAGAAGATGACGGCTTGGGTGATGGTGACGGTCTCGTAGAGATCGGACAGAGTGTCGAGCTTCCATTCCTCCTTCTCAACAGCAATGTAGAACTGCTTGATACCCTCGAGGGTAAGTTCCTGCTTCTTGACCAGGATACGGACGGGGTCACGCATGAACTTGGTGGTGACCTCAAGGACATCCTGGGGCATGGTGGCAGAGAGCAGGACGACCTGGGTGGACTGAGGAAGGAGCTGGAAGATATCGTAGATTTGCTCGGTGAAGCCACGCTGTGAACGTCAGTAATCAATCGTTTTTGCGATGTAAGAAGCAAGGTTATAACATACCGACAACATCTCATCGGCCTCGTCCAGAATGAACATCTTCATCTGGTCGGTCTTGAGGACACGACGCTGGATCATATCCTGGATACGACCGGGGGTACCGACAACGATCTGAGGGCCCTCGCGGAGGGCGTTCATGTCATCACGGACAGCGGTACCACCAATGCAGGCGTGGCACTGGATGCTCATGAAGTCACCAATGGCAATGACGACCTTCTGGATCTGTTGGGCCAATTCACGGGTGGGGGCGACAATGAGAGCCTGGCAGGCCTTGACGTTGGGGTCAAGCTTCTGAAGAGCGGAGATGGAGAAAGTAGCGGTCTTTCCGGTACCAGACTGGGCCTGGGCAATGACATCGTTGCCTGAAATAATTTATTAACGGTGGGCGAACAGAATGCGCCGAATTCTGAACTTACCCTTGATGATGGGCAGGATGGCACGCTGCTGAATAGCGGAGGGACGCTCGAAACCATAGGCGTAGACACCTGGAAGCCGAAAACCGTTAGAATCTGCCCCCACATCTGTATACCGAAAAAAATGTTTTACATACCGCGGAGCAGCTCAGCGTTCAAGTCCATGGAGTCAAAAGAGTCGGTGATCTCATCGTAGTTAGATTCGATCTGGCCTGGAAGAAGTAGTCAGTAAAAGGTATGCTTTCACCGGATTTTGGCCGTTGGTGTTGCAGTCGTGCAAGGATTTTTTTCTTTTTCCCGCTGCCTTTCTAGACCGCGAACGGAGTAAAGAAAAAAAAAAAGCCTTGCCACAACACGAAGACGGAGGGTATTATAGGAACATACTGTCGGGGATCTCCTCGAGACCCTTGTCATTGGAAGCCATATTTGCGAGAGGTATAAAGGGTGATCACAGTAACAGACTGTGATCGAAGACGGTGGGGGTTTGGGTGAGTTGAAAAGGTTTGTTCCTTAGCGACAAAGCGGTCCTGGTGGGGTGATTGCTGTCGCTGAAATCTCAGTCAAAAAGACTCTTCGCAGGAGTGCTTATGACTAGAACCAAGGTCTCGGGATAGAGACTTTTAGGAACTAGTAGTAATGATAGAAGTTGTAAGAGTTGAGACTTGGAGAGTGGGAGGAAGAGAAGAAAAAAGATGGAAGTGGTGGTGGTGGGAAAAAAGAATTATTCTGGATGGGGGAAAGCGAACTTTTTTCTTTCCGCAAATCTGACTGGCTGTGACCGCAGGGACTCGCTGTTCTATGGCAAAATTACCCTTGCCGCCTGAACTTTCGTACAAGCTTTCTGCCCAACAAAGATTCACAACCGCCTGCTCCTTTGAGTCATACCCACTGTCTTCCATTTTTGCCGTTCGTTTCTTGAAGATTGTTAGGGAATTTTGCTGGAGGGCTTGACTCTCGCGGGCCTGAAATACCTTTCGTTGAATCACCGTTGCATGGGAATATCATCATCTGAATCATAATACCGTCGTTTACCGTCAACTCGCCTGGTGGTGCCTGCTGAAGGAGTATACAGACGAAAGTGCTAGGAAACTCGAACCAGGAAGCGAAATGCCAGACATTACCACCTTGGGCAGCCATATCCGCAATGACACAGTTGCGGACGAGGCAGCCGCACATGATGCAATCCCAGGTCACCCTTTAGGAGTCAAACCGAGTGGCAATGCCCTCTTCGCCTCGGAAAATCTTCGAAATGCCATTGGCTCATTCAATTTGTTACCAGACGAGCTGGTTCTGATATTATTGGAGTCACTCGACTGCCAGAGCCTTTTGCAGCTGGGGCAAACATGTAAGGCATTTTATGCTTTCACGAGGATGGAGGACCTGTGGAAGGCTCTTTTTACCAGGTAAGATTAGGTTGACTCCTACTAGTAGCTTTGAGTTAAGCAAGCTGCATGGTACCTAATCGCTAAAGTCTGCTAGCTCCCCCCCTGCATCGTTTACTTGGAGAGGAACATGGCGTGCCACGCACCTGAACCTACCACCATCCAGAGTTGCTTATTTGGACTGTTCGAGCCTGTTTTCAGACACCCTACATCGATCTTTCTACTGCGCGCACATTTCCCTAGATCCATACGTCTCCAACATCCCATCTAGAAATCAAATCACTCGTCTACCAAACCTCTCCCCTGAAGAATTTCAGGAGGAATGGTCGGATACGCCGTTCATCCTGACGGAGCCGGTGAAAGAATGGCCGGCATATCACCAATGGTCAGTGGAGACACTACTGCCCAAGCATGGGGACACTCTCTTCCGAGCAGAGGCCGTCAACTGGCCTCTAAGGACATATGTGGATTACATGAAAAATAATTCAGATGAAAGCCCCCTATATCTCTTCGACAAGGGGTTCGTCTCGAAAATGGGACTTAAGGTCGGTCCGCTAGACCAGGAACCAGGAACGACGTACTGGTCGCCATCGTGCTTTGGTGAAGACTTCTTCTCCGTTCTTGGGAATGACCGACCCGATAGACAGTGGCTGATCATCGGACCTGAACGGTCTGGAAGCACGTTCCACAAGGATCCTAATGCCACAAGCGCCTGGAATGCGGTCGTCCGTGGCTCCAAGTACTGGATCATGTTCCCTTCTTCGTCTAAGCTTCCGCCTCCACCTGGGGTCTACGTGTCGGAAGACCAAAGCGAAGTGACCTCCCCGCTGAGCATCGCGGAGTGGCTTTTGGGCTTCCATGCCGAAGCACGCCGTGCACCAGGCTGTATTGAGGGTGTTTGCCATGAAGGAGAGATCCTCCATGTTCCCTCTGGATGGTGGCATCTTGTCGTCAATCTCGAACCCGCCATTGCGATCACACAGAATTTCATTCCTCGTGCTCACTTGGCCGCCGGCCTGGATTTCCTCTCCAACAAACCCGACCAGGTGTCTGGGTTCCGCAAGGACGTCAACAACCCGTACCAACGATTCGTGGCCAAAATGCAGGAATCTCATCCGGAGTCTCTGCAGAGTGCTCTAGACGAGCTCAAAAAGAAGTCCGAGGGTAAGAAGCGTAAATGGGACGAAATCATCCACGGCAAACCGGGCACAGATGACCAAAACGCCGAGTCCGAGGCTGGTGTGTTCAGCTTCGGATTCGGCGATGATAGTGACGCGGAAGTCCCTTGAACGAATTCTTCAGATTGTTACCTGCAACGACTATACTAATTTACGCTTTCATCCGCCTCCAGAAATGGCGGAATAATAAATGCAAACCTCTGCTCGCGGTCTCAATGGCAAGCAACCGACTTCGTCGCAGACATGTTCTCCCCAAATGCCAGATATCCAACAAACGCACCAACGGCGACGGCAAGCATAATGAAGCCATTATAAGTCATAAATAGGAGCCTATAACGGTCAACTTCGACTATCAAAAGAAGGAAAAACTAGACTCACATGATGAAAAAGCTATAGAACACCTGCACCGCGTAAAGCGCAGCCATGGTGATCTTTCCTCTCCGCTCGACAGCCCTCCTATTATCACTACCTACAAGTAGCGGTGAGCTCGCGTTGCGGACATATGCTTGGCTTTGATGTTCAGGTTCAGGTTCAGGCTCAGCATTCGTGCCGGCTTCGTCGGCGATCTCATTGCCTTCAAGTCCGGCGTCAATGGCAGCTTCACCCAACAGAACACTAGGGTCAAGAGATCCAACTTTGTCGACATATATAGAACATCTCATAAGAGAGATAAATAAAGAAAGAAAGGAACTTACTTCCAGCTGCAGAAAACGCACTCAGTCGTCGCGTATATTCTACTTCATACTGCCTAGTAACTTGTCTAATACCCTCGTACCCTGCTGCCAAAATCACAATAACAACCAGGGAGCCGAGGAGAGAGAGGGGACCGGTTACACGCCATCGCGAGAAGACAATGCAGAGGTCTTTCGTGGACCAGGTGAATAACATCTACCATGGATAGTATCAGTAACATGCTTAGAGGAGGGAGGGGTAAGCAGGAGCTGAATCTCCCGAGTAATAACAGCTGAAGGCTGTATATGCAAACTCACATTCATACTACATTGTCCCTCTCCCATATCCATATCCCCATGGCCATGATGGCCGTGATCCATGTCCATGACAGCTAAGTTGAGCTGGTCGGAGCTGTGAGCTGTCGAATTATATTGGTAATATAGATAGCTTTAACTGGAGAAAAACAAAACAATGGCAATTAAGAGCAGAGAATCACGTCGACTAGATCAACCTGAGATCAGTCGTGTGATAAAAGGAGAGGAAGATGAGGAGTCAGGCTGATGATGAGGTGATTGCAAACAAAACAAACACCGATAAGAATCGGTCAATCACCAACCGACCATCTGGAAATGGAAATGGAATTCCTTCCAGTTCCCATCACTCACCACTTGCTCAAATTCAGCACCAATTGTCATACATATCGCCCATAATATTTATCTAAATTTTTACGGCGAAAACAGAAATCCCCCTAGAGCTCCTAACAGGTAAATCTGGAAGAAAAATGGTCGATTCCGCAGCCGCGACGCCCTCCGCCCCCGTCGCAAGCACACCAGCAACGAACGGCCCAGGACAAGGATCAGGAACAGGAGAAAACACATCGCAAAACCAACAAACCCAGTCACAGAACCAAAAACAAACCAATGACAACACCTCATCAACAGCAACAACCACCAACAACGAAAACCAACCCCCAGACCAACGCGCAAACCGCGGCCTACCATACTATGAAAAACTCCGTCGCGAATTGCGAGATACACTGCAGAAGAAGAGGTTGATGGATAAAAGCATGGTGCGATCACCCAATTCCAAACGAATATTGTTTACTCGATCGAATCGAATCTGTGGGACATCCCTTAACTAACAAGCAATGATTTTCGAATAGAACCAGCTAGAAGACCAAATATTCCGCTTCGAACAATCCTACCTCGAAGAAACCACCGCCGGAAACATAATCAAGGGCTTCGACACCTATATCAAGGGCTCCTCAACGGGGTCGGGCCTAAGCGCGGGTGGAATCTCACTTTCGTCGGCGGGCATGGGGACCGCGTCAAGACGCAAGGCTGCTGTTACGGATAACGATCGTGTGTTTTCGAAGAGTTCGGCGAGCTTCATGCGTGTATGACTGACCGTACTCCCCTTTCTTTAATAATAAATTCAACACAATAACTGACCTAACTTATCAACAGGATTCGCCCACCCCGTCCTCAGCCCAAACAACACCCTCGCATGCCCCAACACCAAACTCAACATATAACGGGTCGACAGGGAAAGCGGGGAACGGCGGGGATACCTCTTCTGCGGCGGGAAGTGTGAAGGGGGCTTCGTCGTCGAAGAATAAGAAGAAGTCTGCGGCTGCGAATATTAAGGCGGATGAGGATGAGGATGATAAGCCGCCTTCGAAGCGGTTGAAGATTAGTTATTCGAGGGAGTAAGCATGCCATTTTTGCGTGGGATTTCGGGGTTTGCTTTGCTTTGCGTTGATTATTGGGACGGGGACAGGATGGGGAGTTCGTTGATTACCTAGATGGCGCACATAAAGTATTTTGCTGGGAGCTTTGGCGCTAGCGGATTGTGATTTACTGCTTTGTGGGGGTCTCTTCTTAAGTTTTCTTTTTCTTTTTCTTTTTTTTTTTTAACTCATTCTCTTTTCTGCTCTGATATCGTCTGCTACTATACCTCCTATCTCGGACGCTCAGGGTGATCTTACCCAGGGAAGTCAAATATAGACTTATAACATAAACACAACAATCGAAATAACTACTATCACAGAAGACAACAATCTTATCTCAATAGACAGCTACTCACCTACAACTGCAACCTAAACGTCGCAACCTCAAAAGCCCTAAGCTCAATATCGACCCTCACCCACCCATCCGCATCATCCAAAACATCAAGCGCAACCTCATCGTCCTCAAGAACGTTACACTTCCACACTCGCTTAACAGGCAAACGCGTCCGAATACCACCCCTCCCCTTCCCACCAAGGCTCTCATAAATCCTCAAAACAACACTCCGCCCCACCCTCTTCGCACCAGGAAGCTCAATATCTGGATCCCCAGAAACATCCTCATCATCTTCCCCGCGTTTCACCGTATCAAGAATCAACGCAGGGGATCCAGTAAGTCCGATTGTTTGAAGGATTGAGGTAACGGAGTCCACGCTTGATTTGTCAGGAAGGGATAGAGAGGTATCGAGGATGAGCGGGTGGTTGAATTCGTATCCGGCTCTGATGGTTCGGGAGTCTAGGGCGCCTGTGTGTGGGAGGATGGCGTAGCGGATTGAGTGGCGACCCATGTCGGCGTGGGCGTCGGGTGCTTTGGGGGCTCGGAGGAGGGAAAGACGCATTAGGTTGCCGCATGTTGCGAAGCCGTATTTGGAGTCGTTGAGGATGGAGACGCCGTAGCCGTTTTCGGAGAGGTCGGCCCATTTGTGCATGCAGACTTCGAATTTGGCCATGTCCCAGCTGGGGGACTTTGTTAGTATGTGGAGGAGGATGGGTAGGATGGAAGGGGTACCTTGTATTGTAGTGAGTTGGGCGTCTGATGATGCCGTATTGGGTTTCGTAGGAGGCTTCAGTGTTTGTAATGTCGACGGGGAACTCGACTTTGAGAAATTTCATGGTTTCCTGCCATTCGGCTTCGCTTTCGAATTCTATGTAGGATGGCTTGTTTTCTGCGACGGCGGCGAGGCTGATGGTTGTCCTGACCCAGCTGTTCTCGCTAATCTTTGTTTCTGTGACAACACTGACGCGGTAGGGGTCGTTTTCAGCGATGCTGGTTTTGCCGGACTGGAGTTCTTTTCGGGATTCGAGATGGAAAACCTCGACGTCCCATGCTTGCCAGTAGAGAGGCTTGTCGTCAAAGACGACCAGCTGGCCAGCTCTGCCGCCTGGAGCGATGACTTCACGGTCTGCGTCGATATCATATAGCGATGAGATGACGCCGTCCTGCACATCGACTCGTAGTTTTCCGTTGTCGAGACGGAACACACCTGGTTTGATCTCATTCACGCTGACTTTAGAGACCGTCGTATTAGCTTTCGAAGGTGAGATGACGCCAGGGCCTCCGCTCATTAGAGTATGTTTGGAGCCGGTTGTTGCTATCTCTGTCGGGAGCTTGACCACCTCGGATCTATCCCAGGGTAGGGTATTGACCGCGACTGGAACTGTCCCCCTCTTACTGAATCCGAGAGCCTCGAGAGCGCCCTCCCTTGCTTTTAGACCCGTCTCAAAGATCTGCGCGTACAGCTCGTCTGAATCGTCATAGCACATCTCGATGGAACTACCTGGCAGACAATCATGGAATTGGCAGAGCAGTACTCCCTCCCACATTTCATCAATATCCTTCTTTGGGTATTTGTAGTTAGACTGGGTTACAGACGCAAGTGTCGCCAGGAACTCGAGCTCGCGGAGTAAGAATTCAGCTCGGCGGTTGTTGCGTTTGTTATTCGCCTGTGTGGTGTATGTACCGCGATGTAGCTCAAAGTAGAGCTCCCCGTACCATGTCGCAAACTCTGTACCGTCCGCGGACTTCTTCTCGAGCTTCGCAAAGAAATCGTCGACCGAACCACCCATCGTCGCTCGTGGAAGCAACCCTGTCTTGTCACTCAGGCCACGGCAGCGACGAAGCTTCTCAAGATGCTCAAAGGTAGGCCCACCGCCACCATCACCCTTTCCAAAGACGAGGAGCGATGTGTTGTCTGAATCTAGAGACTTGTGCTGGGTCACGCTGCGCTTGACGTCGCCGAAGTGAGCACTAGCAGTGTATGTCTCTGATGGCGCCATATGGCATATAACTTGGCTTCCGTCAAGCGCAACCCATTTGAAGGTTGTGTGGGGGAAGTTATTGATGTTGTTCCAGCTGAGCTTCTGCGTGAAAAAACGGCTCATGCCTGCTAGTCGACAAAGCTGTGGGATCTGTGTGGAGTAGCCAAAAGTATCCGGAAGCCAGAAGGTCGTGCAGCGTTCCCCAAAATTACTCTCGAAGAACCTTTGCCCGTAGATAAACTGTCTCACCAGTGACTCTCCACTGGGCATGTTGGTGTCATGCTCGACCCAGCTACCGCCAATCGGCTGAAAGTGACCTTTCTTCACCCATCCCTTGACGCGGTCAAATACAGAGGGATAGTACTGCTTTAACCACTTGAATTGCTGACCCTGAGAGCAAGCAAAGCGGTGCTCTGGGTATCGGTCCATGAGATCGCACTGATTCGACCATGACCTTGCAACTTTACGCTTTGTCTCTGCCCACGGCCAGAGCCAGCAGGTGTCGATATGGCAATGCCCTATGCCATATACGATTGGCTGCGTACCGGTTTCATACACTTCCGCGGAATCGACCTTGTCTCCAAGGTATTTCTGTGCGATCTTGCGTCCTTCTTTGATAGATCCCAAGCTTCCATTGCCGGCAATAAAAGCATCGATGATGGAATTAGCGACCACATTGGCCTCGTGGGATTCCCAGCCATCACTAGGGAATTCCCTAGCAGCGTCTATTCGCAGTTAGCAATGAAAAAACCCAAAACAGGGAGATTTGGTCTGACATGCCCGAAATAATCCAGAAATCATAAAACAGCGCACGCGCCTCCAAATTAATTGCAGTAATCCGTGCAGTATGCAGAGTATAATACCTATCCGGCCTCGGTGGCTGAATGGAGTCCCCTCCAGGGGCATTCCCAAACATCCCATTACACGCCATCTCAATATAGAACACGTGCTCGTTCCCGTCGCGCCAGGCGTCAGGAATAATCCACTCGACTCGTTCCCCACCACCTGTAAGACCCTGCAACGGGTGACCATCTTCAGTCCAAACCAAGCCCTCATTATTTGCATCCCAGTGGAACTCCAATCGTTCTTTCTCGCGCATGTCCCCGGGGACAGTCAAGCGAATTCGGAACCAATGGGTGGACCAACTAGGTCCGAACGAGGCCCCGATATGCGTGGGTTTAAACTCATTAGAAGTAGCTTCCTTGAAACTGGGCCGTTGGAGATCTGGGACGGAGTAGACAGAGAGCTTGACGTGGTTTTCGTCGGAGTTGGTGGCCTCGAAGAGCTTCCTGCGGCATTATATTGGGGTGAGCAGAGCGGTTCAAATGCGGGGAAAGAAGGGCTGGACAGTGGACACCTCCAGGCTCTAGGTTCCACGACAACTTGACGTGAACTCTGGTATGGGTTTGCATTAGGTACAGCACTTACCCTATCAGATTCTGATTCTCGTACTGGCCGCGGGAAGTGAACTGCCCGAGACGGTCTGTGTAGATGCCCCTAATGCGTTGTCCGACAGGGCCATCAGGCGCCCGTGGTAGAGAGCTGGGAGCTTGTCGGGGAACGTCTCCACCCATGATTGCGGGTCTGAAGTAGTGTGTAACTAGGAATCAATTTTCAACGGGCAAGAGAGTAAATTTGGATAACTCAAGGGAGGGAGCACAAAGGAGAGGGGTGAATCAGGAGGAAGGAGAAAAATGTAGCAGGTTGATGGTGCTGCAAGGATTCAGGACCAGGACCAGGAACGCGGGCAGGTGACGTTGTGGTTGCATGCGGAGAATCTGACGGACTCGATCTCCAACTCACTTCTCACGCCAGAGAGATGTTCAACCAGAGAGTTAAGAAAAACCATTCTTAAACTGAATTATCAAATGATGAAGGTCTGATTCTGTCAATCTAGAACATCTGTTTTCCATATAACCTCTTTCCCTGCATCTACACTAGCCCATTGCCTCGCAAGACACCTAATCTGGCCCCTGATTGGGGTGCAGTCAATCATATTCTCGACCGTAATTCCATTATGTCCTTCCGTTTGGTAAGCATGGGATAAGAATTTGACCGCTTTGAAGGAGGTCGTTGACTACTATTTCGCGGAACGTGGGGTCGCACAGCCTCGCGGTTGCCGCGCAGAACAGGTCTAGGATCTCCTGCGCAGCCGGCTGCGGATTGTGCGAGGAGAAGTGAAGCTGGACATATGAACCCTCGCCGCGGGGGGTGGGTAGAATCCAGATATCGACCGAAGCACCAACGCGGGCGACTCCGGGCAAGGAAACTCTTGAGAGGTGGTCAAGGTTTTGATGCTGCATGATGGAACTAAAGCTGGACCACGACGGCCAGGATGAACAGTATTTGAGGGTAGTGCGCCAGCCAACGCTCTCGTGGGGGAGCAAGTCAACGTGTTGTGCGTGGAGTGAGTGCATGGGCTAGAGGCCAGTTTGGTCATTGGGGGTGCTGTTTAGCTGCGGAGTGATATTGAGGAAGGCCCCGATCGTGGAGTCGAACCTCGGTAGATAGCCATTTCGACCTACCGTGATATGGCCGAAGGTAATGTCTTTGCTTCCTGAAAGAGTCGATAGGACCAGAGCCCAGCCTGCTTTGAAGATAGTGGCCTTCTGCCCCGGAGTGAAGGTGCACTAATTGTCCGACTAAGAGACGAATCAACCGGGCCGATATGGTGAAGGCCTTTGTGAGAAACGATCTGAGTCATGGAGGAACCTTGAAGAAGATCATTCTAGAAAGCCAGATGGGGCGTGTTGCCCCTGCTCGTATTCTCGTCCAGGAAGTCAAAATAGTTCGAGCGAGGAGTACCCACGAGGCTGGTATACGCAGTCTTGAGATCATCTAGCATCAGGGGTACACTTATACCATCATACTGTGCGTGTGAAATCCGAATCACCAAGCGATAGAATGTGCTGGACTTCTCAATCAAAGCGAAGCAGACTGGAGGTTTTCCGAACTGGACTGCTTCGAGCTCCCAGGAGGGAGGAGCGGCAGTATCTGTTTCATCATTCCACATGTAGTGTTGGAAATCAAGAGGTACGCTTTTGAAGCCAACCAGCAGAATGCGATGCTCACGGCCCACGAATGCGGCACGAAGAATGGGATTGCGACGGACCAGGGTGTGGCAAGCGTCCCTTACGCGTGAGACATCCATATTGCCGTCAAAGTCAACGAACAAATCATTATAAAAGCCTCTCTGCTTCGTAGTCCACGACTGATAATCCGTAGCCTCCCCAATATACTAGATATCAGACTCGGAGTCAGCCAGCTGGCGGACTATAGAGTCACGTAAGGGATGTTTAGTCCTTGACTTAGGGACAGGGCGAGACAGCAGTTTGGAAACTTTGAAGCCAGCCGCAATGCTCAAGATGTCATCTAGGCGCGGGTATTTGAAAATATCAGCAGCAGATAGCGAGAGACCCTCCGCGTGAGCAGAGGCTGCGAGCTTCATCGCGATAATGGAGTTGCCGCCAAGTCGAAGAAATCGTCCAGAGAGCCAATCGAGGCCAGTGGAAGTTTCAAAGCTCGACTCCATATCTTCTGCATCCTTTGCCCTTTCTTGGTGGTATTTCGGGCCCTGTACCATCGTGGATACCCTATCCACAACAGCACACCATCTAACTAAATAAAACATAAACTACTTGTAACTTAGGCCCCAATGTCTCGACACAATAGACTTCACTACATCCATCCTTCCTGCCTTCTCAATGTAACGTGGCACGCACTTGACCCAATTCCGGCCCCAGTGCACCACCACCTTCTCCTTCCCCCCAATTCACAATTATTCACGGGTGCAGAACAACAATTAGTTCAGTTAGCCTGTTGCAGAACTGAAATCTAGAATTCTTCAATCTTCATACTAAAATAAATTCCTCTGACGCAACTCCACTACGCCGCTTCCGGCGTCGTGTAACGCAGATTAGCATCCTTCTGTTATTCAATATCCTTGTACTTACGGAGTAGGTGTACAGTAGTGGTTGCCTTTGCGCTCTTTGCGCTCCGGGCAAATTCCTTTGGTCTGCCTGGTCATTTATTATTTAATAACTGGTTTGTACAAAGTACGCCGCCAAAAGTGCCCCGTCAAAAAAAAAAAAAAAAAAAAAAAAAAAAGTAAATAAATAAATAAAAGGGACTGCAGAACCAGGCCCGATGGTATCCATGCAACAATGCGGGATTTTTCTCTTCTCCACTGGTTTCTTTTCAGCCCCCAACTTTAGTTATAACCTTAACCTCTGTCAGAACCCCCGTTGAATGGAGCTCAGGTAAGCATTTCGTCCCAGGGTTTCAAACTTTAACCGTTGTTCGCCCCCGGAAGGTGACACCCACCCAATAAACAGAAGTGTTTTATCTACTAGGCAGTGCGTGCTTCCTTGGTTGAATACTCCGGACATTCTCGAGTATGTGAGACGAAGATGGATGGTATCTCATCCAGAGCATAAGATTTAGTAGTGGTAGTAAGTGTAGTTGGTGTGGTTTCCGTGCCCTACGTTCGTTTTTGGTATATTTTTTACCTACCAAATATGCTACTTATGTAGCGATCGATGCTACAGCTACAAGCTGAGAAATATAATGAAATTTCAATATCAATCTTTTCTTTTTTTTTCTTTCTTTCAAATTATTTGATTATTGTAGGAGCAACGGCATATTCTCCAGCATACGGGCACTCTCCAAAACGCCAAATCCACTGTCCACAAAAAAAAAGCAGCCACTAGAAAGGCGACGACAGTTATTCGTAAGATATTCCCATTCCGAGTCACTAGTTTCCAAACGAGGATTAAATTGGCCAACAAGGCCCTCGTGCTCTACTACTAGCTTCGACGAGTCTGGGATCTGGGATATGAATACCAAGGACAGTAGCTCCAATGGAAACCCAAACAAAAGAGGCGTATACGGACTCCCGGCCTCCCATCAGAATCGACCCTAGCGGGGGCCGGGGCCTATCCGCATGGGATTCCAGCGTTCATCCATGTTACGAGAGATGCGAATCCTTGCGCCGAACTGGGCTCCATCAACAGGGAATGCATTTGAGGAGTTGAGAAGTTCCCCTTGGAGGGGAGATAGCTGTTCCATCCCGGGTACAATCACGTATTTTTCGGATTATGACGGGGCAAAGATCCCTGGTATTAATTTACGAGGTGCGCTCTTCGCCAGACATGTAACATACTTGGTCAGTGACAGAGTACGGCATAACATCCTGGTAATATAGACTCGCCTAACTTATTAACGAGACTGTCAATCAACATGGAGGAAATTACTATATACCCTGATATGACCATTTTAGAGCAGGGGCTGCACATACAGAATATGTGAAGCGTGTCCAATCCATTCTTAGATATCTGTAGTCGTCGAAAACAAGACTCCAACTTGTGGTCCAAAAGGAATTAACCGTCTACTTAGCGTTATTACATCTAGGGACGGACCCCTTTCATAGTAAAGTGATGTATTAATAGGCAAAATGCAACAATATCCGGATACCTATGTTTTGCCTGTCCAACACCATAACACCTCAAACCTCCATAATAAATCCAAAGTCAAATAGGTATCAATCAACCAAGGAAGATGCAGTCGTTCGCTCAAAAGAAAATCAAACGAAGAGGGCATAAACGACTCAGAATAAAAAAATAAAAAAAAGGTTAAAGAAAGAAAGAAAGAAGGAAAGGTAAGAATCATATCCACGGCTGCACCTGGTGAGACGTATACGGATTAACCGGCCCAACCAACCGGATCTGTGACTTGAGATGGGACCTCCTCCTATCCAGTTTCGACCCAGCATCAGTTCTAGACCTAGAGATCCCAGCCCCAACCATCTTCCTGGTTGCACCATCAATCGCAATAAGCACCTGGCTTGTCCCGTCCTGTAACGCCCTCACTGCATGACGAGTCCCCTGCTGCAACGGTGTACGCGTCTGTGTGCGACCCGATGACTTACCCGCAGACGAAAAGAATGTGTTGCTCTTCTTCTGGTTTGAAGTTCTCCGATTCCGATATTTGGGGAATCGGACGCGCTGGGATTGCCGGCAACTAGCGCGCTTCTTCTCCTTGCCGGAGCTATCCCAGATGGTGGCGCCGTGTTTCTGGTAGGAGGATATGGGGACGGCGAGATGTTTCTTTGGGGTGATGGAGGTGGGGGATTGAGGTTGAGGTTGAGGTTGAGGTTCGGATTGTTGTTGTGCTACGAGGGACTGGTCTGAGATTGAGGAGCCGGTAGGGGAGATGGATAGATGGGCCATTTTTTCAGCGACGTCGACATCGACGTACAAGGGAGACTGTGACGTGGAACTTATGCGATCAAAAGGGCCACTGGTTGAGGGAGCTGTTTGTGGCTGCGGCGGAGTATAGCTATCGCTAGAACTATACGGGCTGCGGGTGTACTCCATTGGGGCGGTCGTGGGCCGGTTATTCCGCTTGGGCTTATCCTTGTCGAGGGAGTTCCGGGATAAGCGGCGTTGGATAGAGCGGATTGAGTTACGTACGTCGTTAGCCAAGGCGGCACCCTTGTCGGTGGGAATCGGGATCCATCGTGAGCGCCCGCTGTCTTTCTTGCGTGGGCGTGGAGTGAAGTGATTGTGGGGCGAGTTCTGAGGCAAGGCGGAAGGCATTGCCAGCTCCGGGAAGAAATCCCATTTTTTCTCACGAAAATAGTGGTTGGGGCCGACGCGGGTGTTCCAGCGTGGCGGAGGCGTGGAAGTATAGCAGCGGTCGTCCGCTAGGAAAGTGGTGAGAACTGGTTTCTGGTGAATTTCGTAGGGATCCACGGATGGAACTCGGTCCAGCGTGGAGACGGAAGGATGATCGACAAAGTCGGCCAGATCTGGATCGCCCGAGCTCAAGCCCGAGCCCGAGCGGACGAATACGGGATAGCTCTCGGTTGAGACACTGGACTGGCGGCCGTCGTCGTCGTCGTCGTTATCATCGAAACTGTTGTCGGTGCTGCTGTCGTCGCTCCACGCTGCTGAGCCCATGAAGGCTGGGGTATGTGGGAGCGACTTCGCAGGGAGGTCGGGCAGAGGCTTATCCAAGTACAGCCGTGAGCGAGTATGAGCGAGAGGGACGGGCGAACTTGGAGGGATGACCTTTTCCAGGCCCTCCAGGGACCGAGAGGGCCGTACTGGAGGAGGCTGCCTCGAGAGCGACAGCATGGTGAGGTTGACGTGAGAGCCAGCGAAATCCCCCTCTTGTGGTCGAGGGGGAAAGCAAAGAGCGAGCAAGCGAGAGAAGAGGGAAGAGAAAGATAATAAGTTGAAGGGAACAGCACAGCCTGTATGACAGGGATCCAGAGGGAGAAGTGGACCAAAAATGCGACAATCGACAGTCAGGCTCGCAAACCCCAGTCTCTTCTTATGTGCTTCACCTTTCTTTTTCCCAGCTGCACTTCCATGCAGCCTCTCTGCTTAGTCGGTGGCCTGCAGCAACAGGGATCACACGACGGTTGCTTCCACTTGAACCCCAGAGTATATCTGGAGAGCAAAGAAAGTGAAACCCACCAGAGGTTCAGACTAAAGAGCGATGGAGAAGACAACAAAGGCTCGAGGGAATAGAAAGAGAATCGAAATAGCATCCCCGACACCCTGGCCATGTCAAGGATTCTAGGATTCTAGGACTTAGGCCCAAGGCCCAAGGCGAGAGCACCAGCGAAAACCGCTCATTACCGGGGGTCACACAGATGCAAGGGAGGGCCCATCATCATCTTTCATCGTCCGCATTCGAATCTGGGCTGGATCACGATCATCGCTCATTAAACAGACTCGACCGTCGACGCTTGTCAGGCAGATTTCTGGAATGAGGCATGCGAATCCAATCCGTCCGGCTGGAACAAAGAAACCGTTCGCTTGGAGGAACAGTTCGAAGTCCAAGGTGACACATCACTTCCTCCTAGCCAGCTTTGTCTCCACCATCTGTTTGTACCTTTCAATCCTTTCACGGGCCTTCTCCCTGACTCCTTGCTAGGCAGTAACGTGTCTATCCGTGAAGAACCTGGTCTAGTCTCGAATCCTGATTTCCGATTCCCGATTTTGGGTCCCTTGGCAAGTTGGCGGAGCAGAGATAACGCTGTCAGCCCGTCTGTCACTGCCTGTCAGCTCCAGGATCCATCCATCAGCACTGGGCACCAGTTCAGGGAGGGGGGAAAAGCAAATTCTGCCCAAGATCGGCTTCAGCCTTCGCAAACAAGTTGACAGCTGGCAAACAAACGCTCACCGATCCAGATTTCCGTCTCCACCTGACAAGTTAAAATCTACCATCCTATCTTGTCTGGATGGGTTGATAATAATGATGCAATTGCGCGTCTCGTTTTTGCGCTGGCACCCACAACAACCTCAGACTCCTACTCCTATCGGCCCAAGTGCCAGGTGCCAGACGCCTCCTTATTCTTAAACATGCGGAATCCTTCTGCGAAGGTCATGTACGAATTCCGCACTCGCCTACATCTCATCTGTACCTGAATCGCCTGTCATGACCTGGCACGGAATCCTGGCCCGATCCCAGCTGCCTCCGGCCCTCCTGTACTCCATCCACACTATCAACGCTCCAACTCCACCCTGTGCATCGCAGACTTCGCGGTTGCGACTGAGTCGAGCTCGCCAAGCTTGCTATTCCCGTAATGCTTATCACTACCAGCGCCCGTAAACAGGGCGAAGAAGCAACTATACTCTGCACCATCCGGCGTCCGCAGTCCGCTCATAGATACCGTAGCGGCTTGGATCCTAGATCCTATGCAGATAGTAACTAGACTAGACTGGATAGTAGATCCCTGAGAAAGCCCTCCCTAGCCATGCAAACCAGATCTCCCCGACTGACTCGTGCTTCGTGCTATCGCTGGCTTCGATTCTAGCTAAATATAATTGTCCAGAGGATTTGTCAAATAAAAATTAAAAAAAAAAAATACAAACACGGAATGAAGCGGTTGAGACGGGATCAGCGATCTATTACGCGGGCCCCCCCCCTCTTCCCGGCGAGGGATTCTTTTCTTTGTCTATCGGACGACGGATGTTGACGCCCAGGAGTCGGCTACAACAGATGATGTGGATAAAGTACGGAACGGAATTTACTATTTACTACGATATTTACTATTTACTATGACTGCGCAGATGGGAAGCAAAATACGTCCGTGGGGGTGTCTACATGGGCTGTATTAGTTATGGATGCCACTGACTGCTTTTTGACCACTTGATTGCACGCTTCATTGAATGCCTGTTGGAACGCCTGCTTAAACGCCTACTTCCTGCCGAGCGGAGCGACGGTCAACAGCTTGTACTACCTAAAAGTAAAGTAATCCTACAGACCGGGGACCCCGAACGTGTTGATGGCGATTGGCCAACTTAACTTATCTAGGTAAGGTAGTTACTGGAGCTCCCGTCCCAGCCTCTGAGTCTGAGGCTGGACGATGGGGATCTTCAGCCAGTTAGGGTATATTCCATTTCTCCCGTCGTCCATGTCATGTCTGGTCTAGTTCCATATATACATAACACAACACGGCACAACAAACTCATCCAAACGCATAACTAACCAAACTAAATCTTTGCACCCAACCTCCCCCTCCCCCTCAACTGCGTAATCAACTTCTCATCCCCTACATGACTATTATGCTCGAACTCCGGCTCCCGGTTATACGCAAGCCGAGCAACATCGACTAGAACCCGCGCCGTCATGCCCCAGACTCTATACCGGGTGACTTCGCCAGCTGATTCGTGCTCTTCGAGCTTATGCAGGGTTTCTTCTTGTTCCTGGTCGTGTTGTTTTGGCTTTACCACTTTTCTGGGGTCCACGGGGACGAAGAATTGGTGCACTTTACATATACAACATGTATTAGTAGAGGAAGAGGGGGAATAGATGAATGGATAAGAATACATACTCCTCCACTTCGTCCCCCACCACTCCATCCAAACCCCCCGATACCACTCCTCATCCGGCTCCGTCTTCCCGCCGAAAAGAAACAAGAAATCCTTAAACGGCGCCGTAAACACCGCCGCGACCTCCCTTGCATCTAATCGCGGGATAAGATCCGTCTCAGGGTCCGTATCGTGTCCTGTCCTTTCGTCAAAGGTGTGCAGGAGCGCTACGCACGGCCGCACGACGAGTTCCGTCCGCGCGAGCGAGCACGGGATCTCGCAGAGGTGCTCGACTGAGAATGGCGGTGGGAGGGGGTAGTTTAGACCTGGTAGACCGATTTCTTCGCTTGCTTCGCGCCGGGCGGTTTGGAGGGGGGTTTCCGTTAGGGAGTCGGATTTTCCTGTAGCGTTTGGTTTAATATATATCATTCCCAATTTTTTTTTTAATTTTTTTTTTTTGGAAAAATATTGGAAACTTACCGCCGGGTAAAGCGGCTTGTCCTGCATCTATTGAATAGTGAAGAACGGTATGACTTAGCTACTAGGTACTAACTAGGTGATAGTACTAAAAGTGATAGTACGATTTTTACCAATGGAGAGAGGGAGGGACATACATGAACTCAACGTGCTCGCCCGAATGGTCAGGACAACCCTCAAGTCACCCTTCGCATCGGCATAAAGCAGCACCAGGACCGCTGCACGTCGCGAGACCGGTACGAGGTCGTAGCTGGTTTGCGGGGGGTTGAAGGCCTTCAGGCGCTTGATTGCGTTCTGCTGATGAGTTAGAAATGTGGCCAGTGATTACATGGATTGTAACTATGAGGTAGTTATGGTAGGGATGTAAGCTTACCTGAGCATCGGGGTTCAGGCGCGGCATGTCTGTCGTTGTTGAGCTTCTGGTTGAACTGGATATGACGGCCCCCGGGTGGAGATGGCGATGGGGGTAGTATTAGTATGGAGGTGGAGTTGGAATTGGGACTGGTATGGCGGGGTGAGAGGCGAAGGGCGCGGAGGAACGGCGCTCTTCGCATGCTTTTAGTATCTAGGTGATTCTTGAGAACCTTAGTACGAGATTAATTAAGCTGGGTGATTGGGCGTGCATGGAGATGATGAGGAGTTCTGGAACTTATGGATCGAGTGCCGCCAGGTTGGGCCGAGGTTGTGCTCCAGAAGCAGGTGGAACCGACCAGTCGCTCATATACGACAAGTCACCGCTACGCTACAACTACGACAGCAATGGGAACGAGATAATTAGAATGTACAATTTATGTAATTGTGTTTTTTACATATCCAGTCGCAGTAAGTAAATCTGTCGTGTATCCGCCCAACCAGGTGAGACTCCAACCGTCAATCTTGTTTTGAAGTCCATAATGCCCGAGCTCCTCCCATCTATTGAAATGTGACAAAAAGGAAATAAGAGTAGACAGTGGTAGTAAACGAGACAAGAGAGAGGACTGGCCCCTGTTGGTGCCTCGAAACAATGGGAAACAGAGTCTATTGTACAAACATAACACAAGACAAAAACAAAGAGAATGGTGTAGCTGAAAAAAAAGGTAAATCACTTTGTCTCCTTCTTCTCGGTCTGAACTGGGGGCTCGGTAGACTTCTCGGTCTTTTCGCCCTCTTCCAAAGCTTCAGACGCCTCCGCGGACTGACTAGCCTCGAATTTGTGGTGGTCATCGTCAATGTCCTCGGTATCTTTCGGGGGCGCTACGCCCTTCTCCTCGTTCTCGCTGTTCTGCTGGTTCTCCTCCTCAATGAGCTCTTGCTGCTCCTTGATGACCTCCAAGCGCTGCTTGTTGGTGGCTGCACCCTCGGCGTTATGCACCTCGAGCTCAATCTCGTGGAATAGTTCCTCCGGAATGCTCGACAGAACTGATTGGAGGGACTCGATTTGAGTGGACATTTCCGCTTCCTTACCACCCTGTGCGTAAACGTAAGCATTGCTGAGGACCAGCAGGGTCGAGGGAACGCCCTGCTTCAACCGAAGGTCGAGCCACTGCGTCAAATCCTCCCGCAGACGAGCGGGCGAAACGCCATGCGTGCGGATACCCCGAGAAGCACAGGCCATCTGTAATTCAGGAACAGAGAGGGACTCCACGCCCTCGTAGAAGATTGCACGATCATCCCTCTTGATCTGGCGCATGCGGTGGCGAATGTTGTACCGAAGCATGGCGTCGGTTCCGAACGTGTTGAGGTTCATATACTTGCAAATGCCAACGAGCTGGGGTCGGGACAAGTTGTCCAGAGTAAGATCGTCCTTGAAGATCTTGCAGACCTTAATGACGTCTTCATTTGAAGGCGTCTCTCCAGTAGTTCTGATCTTCTTGAAAAAATCGGCAAACTCCTCGTTTCTGACGGTCGCCGCGGTCACAGGCAAGCCAGACTCCTTGAGCGTATTCGTCAAGAACGTGGAAACTTCCTCTCGGGTGGAGCTTAAGCTCAGCGCCTTCTTCTCACGCGCAGACTTTCCTTCGTATGTGCTCGGTAGGAGATTGGGAAACAGCTTGAGCGCAACAGGCAGCAGCAGCTCGGCAAATGGGATAAGGATGAACATGGAGAACGGAATTAGCCGACTGAGATCAATCACAGTTCGTTTTAGCTGGAAAGCGTTAGCCATTGCCAGAAACAACCAGGTCATAGTGTAGAAAACTAACCTGTCTATGCTCTCTCCGACTGAGCTCATAACCGGCCGCCATCTTCAGCGCCAGCCTTGAGCTAATCCGCACCTCAGTAGCAAGAAGTTTCGTACCATCCCAGTAATGTTGGGCTTCCTTCTTAATCTTTTGCCCGATAGTCAATTTCTTTGCCTCCTTCTTCTGCTCCTCCCCAACTTTCTTATCCTTGGTATCGCTCGCCTTGGCTTTATTCGCAGTAACATTTTGCGACGGGACTGACAGTGCACCTTTGGGGCTTGTTTCTTGGGTTGCCTTGGCACTCAGGGACTGGGCCTGATCTGCGGGAAGGGGCTTCTTGGCTTGCTCCGCGTTGAACCCTGGAGGCGGAAGGTTCGATGAACCGGATGTAGATGTTGATTGTTCTGTAGAATATCCTCGCTTGGGAAGTAGAATAGCCAGGGCCGACACCTGAGAAGGGAAGTGTCTGCCATTGAATCGGAGGCTTGTTGCGGCAGCCGCTCCTAAAGATCCGGCATAGCGCGGTCGTGCTAGACGAGAAGCAAGGTAAGTAAAAAGCATCGCAAGAGCGCAAGACAGTATATATGCACAAAGACAAGAAATTCCAGGCGGAAGTAGAACTTACCAATGAGGTTGGGCCTCAGCATTGGACTGGTACGCACAAGTCGAGCGGACCTCATAGTAACAGACATGGCGGGAACCTAGAAATCAGGTGGCTCGAGGGAGCGAGCGAGAATAATCGATAGACGCAACAACTTGAGCGGCAGGTTGTAGAGTCCTCGAAATGGTCAATATTGATAAATCAAGTCGCAATGAGACAGGGGGGTGGCGATGTGTGCGCCTTCTCATCCTGCATGTAGTCCGCAAGCAGAGCTGACATCCGGAGACGAATTTCGACTTACTAAGCAATATCAGCACCTCGCCGCCTCCGAAGTAGTCCGAGGTCGCTCCGCGCAATTACCACACTGAGCCCTGGGTCTCCACCACTACCATACATTCAACGACCCATTTGGGCCATCTCGGATCGTTATTCATATCATAATAATGACCTCCAGTCGCGGCCACGACAACAGTAGCTTCCCCCACTAGGTCCTCTTCATGGGCTACCTCATCTAGTTTGAAAAGTCCTACCATATCGGATACCATTCTGCACCTGAAGCTGGACACCGCGATCGCATCCAGATAACCTCTTGGCTTGAGAGAAAAGGGTACCTGCGCTCAGCTAGAGATGCCCGATATTTAGTTATTATTCATGTCATCCTTCTAGCCCTCGAGCCAATCGAGGGCTACTGGGTCTTGACTGCTTGGTATCGCGCTTTCTTGCCTGCCTACACCTTCAGTATACGGAATAAGTACACCGATAGGTTGGCGATGTATTGGTGTCGTTTTCTTCTTCCGGTAGGGCTGCTGGGGTTTGCTCGGTGATATGGACTAGGAAGCATGTGTGTGAGTTGCGGGCCTGAGTGCCTGATCAGAGGGGAAAGGTCTCTAAATACTAGTGGCAAGTTGAGAGACGCTATCTGAAGGCACAATAGATTCAACCGGGTTGCCACTACAAATTTATTACTACTGGTTCCGAGTGGGATTTAGAGCATGATATTATAGGCCATGAAACTGACGAAATATAACGAATTATCAGTCTAACCATCTCTAGTTGAATAGGCAGAACGCAAGTGATAAAAAATATTAGCTAAATAATCAGTGTCAAAAAAGCATGACTTCGAATATGGCGCAGATATAAGGGTAGGAGAAGGCTATAAACATGGGAACGAATGACTAGATAAGTTGGGTATCATGGGGTGACCGTTAAAATGCAGCAAGAATTCCAAGCAATACTCCAGAAAGAAGAAACCAGGGGATATTAATATAGTTGTGTTGTGTTGGTTCGTAGTGCTGGTGCCGATTTGATATCAAATTATTTCGACTCAATGGCCGTCGAGACTCCAGTGGCATCGAGAAGAGGAATTTTCTCAATACTGGACTTTTCATAGTTGTTGCCCTGGGAAGGTGTATCCTGCTTTCCCTCACCACTAGCGACGGTAGCGCCCATCCCGGGCGTCGTAGGGGTGATTGCTCCCTCGGGGCTAGATTGCCACCGTGCAACATCTTTCTTCAACTCCTCAAGCTCCTTCTGGAAGCGTTTGCCGAATACATCAATATAGTACGTTGCGCCGTTACGGATACTCAAAATGAAAAGACCCGTTAGGAAGATTCCACTTGCCCACCGCGACCAGAGCCAGAGGGGACAGGGAATCATGGTCAATACCGCGTAGAGATACTGAATCATCATGAATGCAGGGGCTTGGAGCGACTCAGGAAGGCTGAGGACAAATCGACCGATCCAAGCCTTTGCATAAGATTTGCGAAGCCAGGTAAAGCTAGTTGGGCGCCCTGCCGCAATCTTGTCCGCACGGCGGATGGTGATAAATAAGTGGTACGACAACTGCCAAATAAGGTAGGGCACGGTCGCCCAGATCATCATCGATACGAGCCCGAAATGCTCAGGGGAGCCGGGTTCACTTGTTTTAACCTGGTAGATGGCCGGAAACCTTTCCTTCATTATGTCCATGGGCGTCAGGTGGACAAGGCAATGGAGGGTTACAGGGGGCATGATATGGATGAAGAGGCTACGACGCTCAGTTAGTTTGACCTTAAGCCGAATTTGGGACGGATGGGAAAACTCACCTGACAACCTTATCCATGCTATGGAAAACCATGGAGTTCCGCCACATCGCAATCGCAGCTGCGTTGTTTCCAAAGACCAAGCAGAAAGTGCCGATAAAGAGCCTAGTTGACTTTGGAAACACCCAAATGGAGAGCATACAGAGTAAATTGACGAAGTAACAGAGATCCGCCAGGAAATAGTGGTATCCGATTGAGTGGTACCTGTAGAACCGGATTGGCATAAAGTAGGCGAGTTGCGCGCTGAACCAGATATAGAAATATTCGGGGCCCGACCCAAGCAGATAACCGCTGATGAAGATGTTGAGAACACCCGCTATAAACGAGATTTTCTCACGGAGCGTAATCGCAGAGGTTGCGTTCCACCGATGAGACAAGCGCTCCACTCCGGTCTTCATCTGACGGCGGTATTTCTCCAGCTGCTCATCGGCGGTGGGAACTCTCCGTTTCCATTCGCCCACAACACGGTCTCTGGCATGCTTCGAGGTTGACCTTAGCTTTTCCTGCTGTTTCTTGACCTTCTCTCTCTGCGAGCTTAACGAATGCTGCAGCCTCTCGAGCCTCTGAGACAGAGACAGGTTGTCGAGAAGGTCAAAAATAGTGAGTTGGTCGAGAGGTGGAAATGTTTCCCAGTCATCTTGGTATGAGAAGGAACTGCGCGACATTCGAGGTCTAGTGTTCGGCGATCCCGGAGGAGAGTAGAAATAATCAGATTCCGAATCCAAGATATCTTCCATCATCGAAGGTTGTAGCTCAGGCGCATCTCCGCCCTTTGTATCCGATTTTCGTCGCTGATAAGGACCGCCTTCATCCATGATCAGTTTTTGTTGGAAGGAGAATATCGTAGGGCCGTCACGGGTGTCGTGCGGATATGGCGGACTAAAAAAGCGCACGAGTGTTAGCAAGCCCATCGTTTGTCTACTGATTTCGCAACAGAAAGTAAACTAGTCGTTTGCACTCGCTAACGAGGCGGCGGAGTTGAAAGAAGACAATAGGCAAATACGAAAGAAAGAGAACAGGAAGATGGAAGCCTTATCTGCCCTGGCTAAAGTTTGGAAGTGGGGGTACATAAGAGAGCCTTGAGCCTACCTTTCGCTTTCGATGCAGCACTAACTTATCGAAGTTTGGATGGGTTGGGGAATCGAGCCACAGATGCACCAGTGACGGTCAGCGTCCAAGGCGCATGACCAGGGCCAGTGTTGGGAGGAGGGCGGCAATCGGAGGGACTAAGTCACTGAAAACGACCACGGGGCGGGAGAAGGAGGGAAGACAACAGACTTGCAGCGATGATGATGGGAAGCTGGGAGCAAGTGGGAATGACGATGTTTTGCTTGTGCACGCGTTGCAGCTTGTGGTTGGTCCAAGCTTACTTTGGCCACGGGATCTGCAGCAGAGCGGGGCCTTATCGGTGGCAAGTCCAATCACTGAAGCACTATATAAAATAGACACCTCAAACAGTGGAAGACCCCTATTGTGAGCCTAGAAGCAGTATGATTATAGATAGTATAGTAAGTATGTCCATCAAGATCCTCCAATATATACCAAATATCCGTTGTAAATACTAAAGAGATAACAGATAACAATGAAACGAAAATATGTATAAGATGAGTCGTGGGACTGGTGCTTTCAAAGCCGTCTAGTGTTCAGTATCCAGTAAAGGCAAACTGCGGGTGCACATTAGGTGCCGCGAGCGTGCTCCAGAATTCGGGATGAGCATGGTGCTCCGTAGGCTGTGGGGTAAATTGGTGGGCGAAATAGTCGGGTAAAGAAATAGGCCCTGCAGAATGGAGAGCTTGGGGTCCCATTGGACTTCTGGCAGGCTCGGTTCCCGACAGTATAGCCGGGTCGATGTCGGATGAGTAGGTTGGCAGGCTTCTCTCCAAGGAACCCTTCCGGCTGACTGGGGAGGAGGATGCTGGTGACATGGGCTGGTAGCACTCAGAATCTGCCGGTCGTTTGCCGTTTCTCATGGTCGGGTAATGGGTGTCTCGTGAAATTATAGGTATGTCTCGGTGTGATCTGCGCTCGGGTTGTTGGTCTCTTCGTACAGTTGACATCGTGGCTAGTGGGTCGCAAGCACTGTCGCTAATCATCTGCCCTTGTAACTCGTCCTCCATATGAACATGGGAAACATGAATCGTGGTGTCGCTGCCTGTTGAGCCTTGTTAGCACTTTGGTCCAACTGACCTAAAGCCGGAGCAGTCATACTGATTTTCCCATCCAAATAGAGCTCCTCCATCCCGCGGACATAGTAAATCTCGTCCAGAACTTGCAAGCGCATCGTTGGTGTGATTTGTCGTCTTACATCTTGGCCAGCATCCTTCAGCTTTTCTGCGGTGACCCCATGGCTGTCTCTTAGCTCGCAGAGAATATGTACCAGCAGCCGAATTCGTTCTACAATGACAGTCTCAAGTTAGCACGATTAACAGACACTGCGCAAGATCAGGAACAAGAGACTTACCAGGCTTGCCCAGATGGTCAGGTTCCTTATGTGTCACGCCTGAAGGCCACCATTTCGGCTTCGTCTTCTCTGGGTCATGCTCTTGGGTTGACCCAGCTATAGTCCGTCGCCCATTGTACGGATGCATCACTTGCTTTCGAGGCTCAACCAATTTGACAAACGCCTTTGCAATCACCCGGCAGTTGAGCTGCTGGAAACAATCAAAGGCCTTCTCATAGTACGACCGTAAGAGCTTTGTTTGCCCGACCCGGAGTGTTGATCGCTTAAGGGTTGGACTGGGGGATGGGGGTTCCCATCCATGTCCAATACCTGAATCGACGCGTCGCAGGCTGCGTCTGTGCCGCTTATTTTGGAGTGACTGCCATTCGCAAGGGATAAGTCCAACCGGTCGTTGTTGGCTCGGGTGGTACCAAGATGGAGCTGGAGGAGTGTTGGACAAGCCCATGCCTGCCGGGAAAAAGTGAGCTTCCGGTTCCTTTCACTTTCACTTTGCAGAGAACAAACTTCAACTTCTCTTTTCCATCCTTCTTTAACTTACCTGAATGAATATTTTGCAGATTATTAGGCTGCCACTCTCCATTCGCCAACTTCAAAAACCGTTCTTGCACCTCCTCAGTGAAAATCGCTTTCTCGTATCCGGCAATAGATGATGATGTTTCGGCATGCAGTTCGCCCCGATGGTCGATGTATATGAGGGCGAAATGAGAATATGGAAGAGTCAATTGTGTGGGCTGGTGGCACTGGAATTCCTATACACGATCATGATTAATACGGACGACCGATCTAGTTCAGACGCAACTCGCTTCATACATTCGATCCTGGTCGAGCAGTCAAGTCGTGGTACGATACCATCTGGCGCTGTTCCTCGTCCTTGACCATTCCGGGTTGTCCCAATGGGTCCATCCTATAGGTGGGACTTGTCATGCTCAGTGACACACCGACTTGGGTCTCGATCGCTTCGATTCGCTCTGAGGACTTGCTCTTATCAGACCGGGGGTAGAGGGTTGAAATAGCCGGGATGCAAGCTGTTGACTCAACTTTTTAAACTAAAAACACACAAGGAGGGTTGGGCGAACCCAAATATATCATTTCTGGTGGTGGCAATGGTGCTGTGATAGGGCCGAGTGACAAAAATGCAACGACAAAAATGCAGCGACAAAAAGTACGACTTCAAGATTCTTGGTTGACAATCTCTGTCATTGCATCCTTGTGGCTGGGGTGACGTTCAGACTAATGCAAGGAAAACAAATACATACAGAACAAAAGGTCCAGCCACTGGAGAAAGATCATCCGATAGGCGAGCGAAAGTGTCCATATCCTGGAACGTTGAGCGCTTGGTCCCACTTTGTTCTTTTTCACAAGGATTCCCTATTCTCTGCACAGACTGCGATGCCATGAGAAACTCATATGGCCTACAAGCCGGAAAGTTTATTCCGTGTGGTGATCATAATCCCAACAGAAGCAACTGGGCAATGGGACTTTTACAGTAGTACACAGATAACATGCTATCAGAATAGGTTCCGGAAGCTGTCAACCCGTCGGTGGTCTTGAGTCTGGTGCTATATTGGGAAAACCAGTAGCTTAGTCTAGACCTTCCGGATGACTACGGTTCCATCATCACAGTATCGACGCGGATCAATAGCAGCAGGCGCTGTGTGAATTACAGTCTCGGCACATAACGGAGTTTTCTCCTGTTCAATCAAATCAGGTAGTCGACTTTTGGGGCCCGATATCTCAGCCCGAGATGGGAAAACACTGTCACCACGATTGACAGACGCAAAGAGACATCCGAGACAATCCCAGCTACGGGTCACCCGCGCCTCTCAATTTGTCAATATGAGTACTCAAGACGTCTCCGCATATTTGCACGCCGCTTCGAGTTTGACTCGCAATTCACTGATCCACAGCCTGATCAGGAATCGAGCACAGAAACAATGCAGGCTGCCTTTAGTCTCTCCTCGAGTGGCAAAACTAGAACAGCAATGCATTCACCTATTGGCACGAACCCGAAGTTGTCCGCTCGATAGTGGGCTGTTCAGAGAAACCATCCCACCAGTGGGAGCGGTTCCTTCGACAATCGACATACCGCTTTGACAAAGCTGGAGAAAGACGCCAACATTCATCTGTGCGGTGCTGACCGCCGATCACTAGCATCTTGACCATGGTTCTCACTTCTCAAGAGTTTACTGGACGTGCCTTAAGGAACGAAGCTTTCTCTTTATGTGAACAAAAGCCATTAAAATGGGCTTAGCAGTGCCTGTCTCAAATAACAAACCTACATCGCTGCTGAGAGCCTCAAACCTGTCATGGTCACCATTGAGCATCACAATTTAGGCCAGTGTCCAACGGTGGATCTACTATTCTATAATGGCAATTGGCCTACGACATATTATTCATCGTCCCAGGTAAACCCGGAAATGCCACATCAAGCACCTGCATCAAGAGGTGAAAAAAGGGCACCATTTGGACAGTAACACACAGACCCTGGTCGCAGAATTCTTAGTGCAGTAAGAGAACCCTAATTCCAATTGCCCAGGACATGACAAGAGACGAAGGAAGAGAGGGAACCGAAACTCCTCACATTTTGCGGGGAAATGGGGGTCCTTTAATAATTTCTTTTTCTAGGCATTGTCCTCAGTTTCACTCCTCAAGTTCAATGCTGGCAAAGTCTCAACCAAATTACTGGCGTGTGCGATGATACCTACTACCAGGAAACCGTGCAGATGTGGCTTGTGGGCTCCGAGGTCTGAGCAACACTGAGCGTACCTATGAAATTGACCTATCGCACAGGTACAGAAGCCAACATCCTGCAGTTTCCTGATACGCAAGCAACCCCCACAAGACGCTTTCAGAGTTTTCACTTATGCCTTTTCGAGAGCGCTTTGCGTCTCACAGACAGATGAACCCTGGTATGAACCACGGCTGAATGATAACGAGTATAATCGCGCGTTCATGGCTAGCCCCACAGAAATAGCCCAAATACTGACAGAAATAGATGAATCGACTGGCGCGTGGCATACAGCTCCGGGGTTCCAAGTTCATCATTTCAACACTTAGTCTCTGGCTCTGAAAAAGATGAGAACAGTCATCTCCACGGTTGGAGCGTTCGAGGTCAAATTCGCAAATATCTGCCAACATTGACCATGCTCAACCACAGGCAGCATGAGGTTGTTTAGGTGACAGCCACTGCCATGATGTGTACTTACGCCTACTTTCCCGCAAATTATTCCTATCACACAGACGCTATCGGCTTCCTGCTTCCCAAGATAGTTTGTACTTTGACATTCTTTATGTATCGGCTACCAGACGCTATGCCCCGCCGAATCAGATAGCCCCACTGATTTGCGCATCTCCATTACGCTTGCGGCTTCTGCCCCTCCGGTGTCCACAGCTCACGGATCATTCTCATACTTCCCGGCTCTTCCTTCCCATGTGGCTTAGTAGAGTCCAGGCTACATCTCCGGGATAGGAAAGGTATCAAACAATGAATGTCCCGCCGTCGTTCCAGGGGACTGGTTTGGGATTGATACATACAAAAGCGAAAAAGGACGGCCCACTCAAAACAAAACCCAACTCTCCACTTCTGTAGCTGAGTGTATTTTTGGCCATGCAGGTTCGATATGGGCCATAGACCATAGCCCATGGCCGTCCCTCGACCACGAACTTGGATCAGGAACTCCGATCGATCTCGCCGTCTCGTCCTGGCCACAAAAGACTTTGTCGCTATGGTTACATCGCACACCTGGGCTATGGCTTCCCTCTGTTACCGGGAATCGGAATTTAACGCCACCAATACCACGGCGGCGGATGGCAGTGGGAGAGATTATCGCAGAAAGTTGCTGATGTATCCGGACTCTACAAGAACCACCCCGCAAACCCCCTTCTGCTAAGTGACCGACCTTGGAGAAGCCAGGACCAAAGGGATGCTCCTGCTAGCTTGTCTCATGTTACTGACAGCCGGGTGGCAACCCCATACAGCGTGCAACCCGACATACGCGGCACTTACTCGTTCATGACGCGGAACAGCATGGGAAGGAGAGCAACGCAACCCCGGTCTTGTCCGTATCATCATCCTGCCGCAGAGATTGAATTGCCACCGCAACAATGCCTATTTCCGAAGCAAGGGGTCTCGGTTGCGACTTGCGACATCCTGCCGAAAGGGCTGTCAATAGTCTGTTTTTCTAATGTAGAAGATCGTCGAATGCTCTGAAACATAGTCTGCCTAGACATTGCAGCTAGAGCGCTACGCCGCTACGGCGTAGTTCCGTGCCTTGGCAGGACTTTGTTTCTCTATGAGATAGTAAGACGTTGAGTCCCCAGCTGATACCCAGCACTGAGTCATTGACCTCTTCCGCCTGACAGAATGCAGTGCGGTTTATCCGGCTGGTATAGTAGACTAGGAGAGGTACGTGTACAACGAAGGATGCATTAATATTATTACAATCAACAATAGTGGTATGATGACAAATGTGCCACTCTCAGGATCCAGCCGTATTACTTAGTACAGTAATTCTGCCACTGAAAGGCTGTACACAGTAAACAGCCCCAATTCCATTTGAGCGGATTTGGCCGCAACCTTCCTTGATCAAAGCTGTCCTCTTTAGTACGTATGGATTTATCGCGTTTAAATCAGGGGAATTTGTCATTTCTCGGCCGGTGAAGGTATTGAATATATATTTCCTAGAGTTCGTGGTGCAACTAAAAATATATAGATGGACATATTTATATATATGTATATATATAAAAACACAAAATCAAACATCCAACCCCTCCCTCTTCGCATCATCACTCCCACTATCCCTTATTTGAATATCAAGACCATCATCTACAGAGCTAAAAAGCGTCCGGGTCCGATTCGCATGAAAGCCCCACGGGGGCATATCCACCACCACCATCCTCCCCTAGCCCACTAGACGAACGATTCTCGGTACGATTCTGAGTAGAATCCAACGCAGATGCAGACGCAGACTCAGTATGATTAGGATTTACTTTCTCTGAGCCCTGACGGAACCGATCCCCACACAGCCGACGGAGCGGCCACAGAGTCGGCAAACAGGCGCAGACGATCCCAGTCCCCTGCTCGACGGAGGACCATGTCGATGATGGGATTTGGGTGTATGTTGGGTCGCTGCGGTCGGAGGTGTTGAAGGAGATTATGCGGAGGAGGGAGACGACACAGACGCTGGATGGTGATGTGTTGGTTAGTTCAGTTCTTCATTGATTCATTTCTAGACTTCCAGACGAAACGAATAGGTGTATGGATATAGATAAAGTCAATAGGTGAATAGGTGAATACATACAAGCCCCCCATAAAAAATATCCCGGATAAAAGAGCCTTCTGCCTCACCGTCGTCTTCATTCGCCAAACCATAGTGAGCGGCAGAACAAGCATGAGGATATCAAGCGCCATATTAGCGAACCCATTCCATCGGAAGAAGGCCTTTTCGTTGAAACATGAGCCTGGGCCTGGATCTTCTTCGAATCGCGTCCAGAAGTAAGAGGGAGGTAAACAGCTTAGGATGGAGGCTATCACGCAGGCGACGAAGTAGGCTGCTATGAGGAACCAGGATGTCCAGAGGGCCCGGCGGAAGCCTCTGACTATGCCGAAGATGCGTTGGTACAGGAGGAGGAGGGAGGATTTTGTTAGGACGGCGTTGGTGAAGTAGATTAGTTGGACGGCCATGAAGCTCTGGATGAGATATTGGTCATTAGAAATTAAAACTAAGGTAATGAGAAGCGCATGCACCTTTTGGTATTCGACGACATCGTGTGTCGATATGTCGTTGCCGTGTTTTCCGAAGTTGAATTTGAGGACTTGCATCCAGCGTGTGATTGCCATGGCCCAGTTGACTATCTACAGGTGCTCTTAGTTAGCGACTGGCTGGATTATTTTTTTTAAAAAAAAAGAGAGAGAGAGAGAGAGAGAGAGAGAGAGAATATACCAACGAAACAACAATCACCCAATCATCCCACCAAAGCCCTGCCTTCGCAATGTATCGCGAAACGAACCGGAGAGTCACAGCTATGGTCGCAGGCACAACGGTGACAATGGTCCCGATCCATATCTGGTAGTCGATGTTCTCCACTGTGTGGCTGTCTCCAGTCTGGGCCATACTATAGTAGGTACATCGCTTACATGGTGAAATGCAAGACAAGATAACCAGGTGTCGTGAGACAAGCTGGAAGAAAAGAGGTGCCTTGTGGAAAGGGTCGGTGGGGGCAGCGGGGATACTGAAATAAAATAATAATTCACGTCGTTGAGATGAACTTTATGAAGAAGACCCGGGATTCAAGGTCGTCTGGACCGATGGGTCGGATGTCATTATCGTCGAGAATTGAAATCGCGAACTGTGGTTCGGGTAAGAGCTTCCACTCTTATTTCAGCCACTGACGCGAGACCGAAGTATATTTAGCTATGTTAACCGTGATAGATTATACTCTTGATTATCATACTCGGTGGAATCGGGTTGTCGATAGCTAGATCAGACCTAGCCCTAATTGTGCCTGTCAGACTACCCTGCCAGATATCCGCAACCTGGCGATAGCCCTGTCATAACCAGAAATAACCGGGAATTCGAGTTAGTAATACTGGGAATACGATACAAAGTATACAAATAATTGCAGATTTTAAGTATATAATTCTATCCCAAGTCGTCCGTCCAGTCTATGAATATCCATCGTGAATATGTACATGTATCAAATCGAAGTAGTCGTCCATCCATCCAGGGAAGTCATTTCATAATAACGATCATCAAGATCGCAAACATAAGATATCAATGAGTAAAGCTTAGCTTTTGGGGAGAAAAAGTTCGTAAGCTTGAATGAGGAAAGAGAAAGGTCATTAGGGCGTGAGGGTGAGAGGGTAAAGTGATAGAGGAACTGCTAGAAGTAGGTGTTATATCGGGGCAATCGCGGCGTCGTGCATGCTCTCCTCGCTAATAGATGTAGCGGGCGAAGCCAACCCTGAAAGGACAGAGGAGGTTCCGCCGTGCTGAGGGTCTAGATCCAACATGGACTCGTGCATGGTTCGTGGCTGGGTGACAGGTTTTGAGGAGCTCGCCATCAGCTCATCGATGGCTGGTTTTAAGGGAACGTGGTGGTCGAGTTCCGTTGCGTTATCGAGACTATCGAGGGCGAATTCTAGAAACTCAGCGTCTTTCTTGCTCACGCTCAGTGTCCAGCGGTACTCGCATAGACGGAGACGGTAAAATTCGGCCTCTTCTTTGGTAGGAGCCGTTACACGAAGTAGAATGCCAAAAGACCCGATTAGTGCAAAGTGCGTTCGAGATGCGCCCGGCCAGAAAGACCGTAGATGAGGAGGGCGAAGTCGGTTCACAAAGTCCATCGCTGAGATCAGTCGAGTTTTGGCGGCAGAGCGGCAGATATGAGAGAGATAGGCGTCGGTTGTGTTTGGAGAAAGGGATCGAACGATGCACCGGTGGAGGGTGATTTCGGTTGCAAAGTAGGAGAGGTGTAGTGCCCCATTGCGGGCATTTTCTTCCGTAATAGTCTCGAAGATATCGTTTACCGAATCCAACTTCAATGGCCCAGGAAGACGTGCAAACCAATCTTTGAGGCGAATCTGGGCGGGTTTGGCGCGCTCTAGAATCAATCGGGTTTGGTTCTTCCCGGCAGCTTTAAATTCCTGTATTGATTGCAGTGTATAGAACCGGTCTAGGATGTCAGAAAGGATGGTTGTTAGAGCCACCATATGACAGAAGAAAAGCGGACCATGGCCCACAGGCGCGTCTTCAGGCTGGGGTGCAGTCGAGGTGAACGCATCGCTGAAATCTTCCTCAACGAGATCTTGAACAGTCCAGTTGGAGGAGACAACATGAGAGGGCCGTCCGTGCACCATGGCTGACCATTTATCCTGCATGTAAAGTGCCCATGCAAGACGCTTCCTGAGGCCTTTCTCCCATGTTTCCATCCGCCAGTCAGAGCAATCCTGGTGAAGGCCAAGCTCGAATCCGGCAGTCACCAATTGCGCATTTAACGGTGCGGTTGCCAGTGTTGACTTTTGCATAAGTAACAGACCGGCTTGAATGGTCGATAATGACGCATAGGGCAGAGACTCTGTAAGAAGTTTCAGGGTAGTAGCTTCCAGACGAGCGGCGTCGGGTCGCCGTGCGGACTGTGATGCTGGGCCGATGTCGACAAACTTCAGGGCCAGTACATAGACAGCGGAGAGTAGAAGGGGAGAGATGCCATTCCTGGTTCTATATGACCGGCGAAAGACATCTTCCATTAAGATTGGGAAGGTCGGATGGACGTGCTCGAAGAACTTCTCTACCAAGGTGGACCCGTAGGGAGCAACCAGGCTCTCAATGGAATCTAGCGAGGCAGACTGTGCGGAGTCCGCATGAGACATGGTGTTTACAACCCGCATAAACGTGCCGTCGTCGCCAAGTTTTCGCACGCGGGAAGTGGCTACGAAGCTCTCGTCGTTCTGATCTACCGGGAGATACGCCAACAGGGCGGGTTCCAGTTCAGTGGTGAGGCCGATGTGCTGGGTCGTTTGATGCCAGTACGCGCCAGTGTTGAGGCGCGGGTGCTCACTCAAGGGCGAACGGGCGCTGTCAGGTTTAGAAATGGTCGATAGCCTGGCGGGGGATAGCAATAGTTAGCGGCCCAACTCTATCTGATAAAGCAATCCGAGATCGGCTGCCTGAGATACTAGTTTGTTACCTTTTGGGGGAGTCTGCATCACTGAGGACTGAGTCGTCGAGTTTACGCTTTTTTGACGGGAGATCCGCCGTACTTGGGCGACTGGTGGTGCAAGATGATAGGGTGAAGGTGCAGTCCTGGCGATGAAAGTCGCACGAGTAACATTTCTTGACCATTTCGTTCATAGCACACCGACTCTTTCTGCGCAGGCAGGCGTCACAACTCGGTCCATCTCGGACCGGTGCAGACAGACGAGGAAGAGTACCAATGAGGGGAGGTGGTGAAGGGGATTGTTGTGGTTGTAGCGGCTGGTGCTGTTGCGGCGGTTGTTGGTGGTTATTCTGCACCAGTGGACGAAGAAGATGACAGTCTGAGGGAGAAGCTTGCTGGAGACCAGCCGTCGGGGACGACTGGAGAGTGATAACAGCAGCCATTCAGGAAAGAGCGATAGAGGAGATCCGAGATACGGAGTATTATTAAAGAGAGGAGGGAGGAAGAAGATAGGGCGGAGAATGGAGAACGGAGATCTTCTTCAACGCTAGACAAGAAATATTGATAGGACGGAATCAACGCGATTCCGTCACGTAAGTCGGAAACGATGTTCACGATGTCCACGACCACGTCCACGAACCCCGGAATGGTTTACTGGGGTTGTGGTGAGATCCGGAAGAGGGCCGACTCGCCGAGGATGGGGACGATAATCGAGAACAGAGATCAGGAAGAGCAGCCAATAGCAGGGTGCGAGAGAGAAAAGGGTCTAATCGCCGGTTTGATACTATCAGGACAGAGACGGCCACGTCGAAACTGCAGCGGAGAAGCTTATCAGACGCGACGGGCGAGGGCGAGGGCGAGTGAGGACAATGATAATGATAATAATAATGATGGTAATCAACGACGTAATGGTATCTCCGACAGCGAACTTGGAACTTGGAACTGGAGGAAGAGAGCTCTCTGGAGAGGAACAGGAAGGCGAGGGCGATCTATCACAGCGGAATCGGAGGCTCTTGAATATCAAGATTCAAGTTCCAGCTCGAAGTTACAACTTATAGCCTTCTAACACAGCTCGAGGCAAGAAGCTCTAAAAGAAGGCGACACCTCCTTCTTCTCCCTCCCCCCCCCCTGATCCCGACGGCTGGATGGTATAATAATATATGCTCCCTCTCCCTCCGCCCATGAGAGCAAGAAGGTGAGGTTGATTTCCACCACGTAACAGAATCCAGGTGTTTGGCCTCCGCAGCGGTTCCTGCTTCTGCGCCCTCAAAGGCTAGAGATAAGCCCCTTCCGCCTGATTGGGTTGGCGATTTGCTCGCGGCCAAAACGGGCTTGGTATTACGTACTGGTTTTCCCGAGCGACCGTTTCGTTACCTAACGCTGAAGTAATGCTTTCTGCGAGTTGCTGCTCTGCACTGATTTCCTTGCATGAATGACCATTTGCTTCTCCTAATCCCCTATCAAGTATCAACCCAACCTCTGCAGATGCGGACAGATAGCGATGGGGGGGCTCCAAGTTCATCACACCCAACTCCGTGGTTCGAACCTTGAACTTCACCCGACTGGGCAGCCCGTCGCCCGCCCCATTACCTAATTGCCCTCCCAGCCAATCAGCAGCCGCGATAACACAACTCGCGGGCCAATCACCGCGCTCCCGATTAGTGAATCGGGCCTAGTGCGAAACGGGCAACGGGGATCGGCCCTGCAGGATTGCGGCTTTTCCCCACACTTCGCAACTCCAGTTCTGCGCTGTGGCTTTAGTCCCTTGCGACTGGCCCGGGGCTTGGGCATCACTCCGTTGCTGACTTTGACCTGGAAGCTCTGTGGCTCGAGTCGCAAGACACTTGCATTTCCCATTACTAATTTAAACATGGGTGGGGACTTGAAAGTTACGGAATTAGGAGAAATTCGGAATGGGATCTCTGGGGAAATTGCATTGTTCGCGTGTCCCGGAGTATGGAACTCCGTTTCTGGATAGCTTCGTTTTCTTGGCAGCAGGCTTGAATTAATCTAATTCTACGAAGTATACTCCGTCCGGCACCTGCATTGTTGTCTGACTCTAAATATTATTACTCCGGAGATATCGATATCTCGTCACAGTAGTAAGCACTTCCACATCAAATAACCATAGAGCATATCAGCACCTCATATCTTGACAAGCCAAAATCAGGCAACTTTTAGGCACCGTGCAGGATTTCCTTGCCGACATGCCTTCGGGAGGTTTCGGTTGAAGATTGAACCAACCTCAGATCCTTCGATCCTGCAGTCCAGGACGGCTGGGTTGTTCAGGTTTTTTTTTACTAGGTGCGTTTAGGGTTTAGGGGAAGAACCGTTTTGTAGTTGGTATGACGGTCTCTGAAGTCTGGACTTAGGGCTAAACATGTAAGCTAGAGTTTCCGAGGCTGCTTCCCTACCTATCAAAGCCTCAAAGGCCATTTTGGGTTTTGCTTTTTTTTTTTTTGAAAAGACGTATACCCAGCATCAGGGTATCAACTTATCAACTCCTATCTCAAAATGCACGGACTAGGCTGATGCCGTGGATATCGAATACCTGTGCGTAATCCCTCTCATCTTTTACGAAATCCCATGATACCATAATTGAGATTTAAAGCTGGGCGGTGTTCAGGCATTGGAAGGGCCAGGATGCTTATCAGATGGTATCTGCTATCTCAATGTCGGGCATGCTCCAAGTCGAGCCTTGTTACATCGTATGATATATCTGAACTGGCCGCAAGATATCTACCAATCTACCATCTACCGTTCAGTAATCTCTAAATTACAGTTCAACGTGCGTGTCAGCATGATATTCGTCTTTATATGCATAAACTCCTAACTCCATGCTACTATACACAATCAAATGCGGCCCTGGTAGCAGAGCAAAACAAGGGCAACCCTCGAAGGAAGAGGGGGGAAAAAACGAGCCAATAATTACTCTGTAAAATTCCTCAGCTTTGTCAACTCGTCTAGCAACTCCTGCAACTCCCCGTCAGAGATCTTATTCTGCAAGCTGGGAATAAGCGACTTCGCTTCCTCCGCATTGTCGCAGCAGAGACTTCCTGTTGTTGTTGTTGTTGACGCATTAGCCTGAGATCACAACACATCACATCACACCACCGGCAAAAAGCCCAAGGAGAACGGAGATTGGGGAGCGGTTCTCATCTCATACCAAGCTGCGACCTCTCAAACATCTCCAACTCCGTATGCGAATTCAACAACCGCTCAACAGCCTTGATGTTCTCCTCGTCCTTGAACCGCGCAAAAAGCTTGAGGTATTCCAATGTTTTTACAAGATTCCTACAGTGCCGCAAATAAATATCATTAGCCAATTTATTACCCATCCAAACGCAGCTTCTCAAATTCAATTTCTATCTAGCAGGAGGGGACAGAGCACTACTCACTCCGGCTCCTCGTATTTTTTCCCGCCCCTTCGCTTATTCTCGAGCACCTTGTTAATGACGAGACGAGCTTCAGATAGCGACAGCGTATGCGTGTTCTGGTCCGCGCCTAGTCTGAGTGTTGAAGCGGCTTCGAGCTCGCCTTGCGGGAGGGCGCGTTGGCGGTGTGTAGCGGGGGGGAGGGTGACGCCGCTCATGGTGAAATTGGTGATTTAAAGAAATCACAAAGGAGTAATCTGGCGGCGGGAACTGGGGGTATTGCGCTATAGGAGACGAAATGCTGTAAATGTGCTGAGCTTGAGGTGATATCTGGTGCGGAGGCGGGAAAACTCTCTGGGTACAACCTCAAGATCGGTACGGCAGATTAGGGCGGTAAGGCCGACACCGCCTATATATATACTCAATCTCAAGCATCAAGGCTGTATAGTTGAGTGTTGATGCGACGATTAATGCCATTTTCAACTGATATCTATTCTATGATGGAGAAGAGTAGTCCAAACGCCTCTTGCTATGCAAAGCCCAAAATTTCCACATCCGCTCAAGAAACTAGGTACTCCTCACTTCTTCCTAAATGCAACTTCCCGAGGGAGTCGGAAACTGGCGCAGAACATCTGCTTGTTAGGGCTAACCAGTCTCACGTTATAGATGGAAAGCTCTAAATCCGTGTTACCAGAACCCCCAACACAGTCCTCCGTGGTGATGGGGTGATCTAGTCTCTCGGACATGCGCTTGCAGATATCTTTATGGTCGTCAACTTCGTTCTCAGAGTGGCCCGAGAAACAATACACATGGACCATCGGGAGCGCCTTTGAGGTATGTGGTGCGAACAAGTCTTCATGACCTGCGTAGACGCCGATGAACGCATCGAGGAACTCAAGGGCGGTTCCGGGGAGATTCATCACGTAATGGTCGAAAATAGTCGGACGCGTGTGTATTTCTGGAGGGGGCGGAGGCGTTTGCTTCACCTCACCTGAGGCGTTCCTCGACCGTTTCGCCCTTTGATGGATAGCCACCTTCACTGGACCTCCTTCTAGAAGGGCTTTCGCAGACCATCGGATGAACTTCCTTCCGTCTTGGTTATACGGAGTGACGAATTTGTGTACCTTGTTTCTCTTCACAGCGTCCTGCATCACCTCGTACCCATGCGGGTTGAGGTCATTGGCCCAAACGAAAATCTTCTTCTTACCCGCGGGGACCGCGAACGGTCCAACGCCAGCCATGACATCACAGACCATCTCGCCTGGCTGGAATTTCTCGACAAGCCTGCGGTGCTCTGTGTCCAGGCGGCTATTCCAGTATACGCGGGAGTAATCGAAGCGAAACTCGCAGTCTTGCTCATGCTGAATGACATTCATATTAGGGTCACCCGCCAGTAGCTCGTAAGGGAACGTCCGGAACTCGCTTTGCGAGCCTACATCCTCGGTCTTTCTGATCACGGTGCGGACAATCGAGTTCTTGTCGAGGATGATCTGCGCAATGAGGTGCCGGTATGGAACGAACTCCTCCCGGAGGTTCAAATGGGCTAATCGGTCAGGCCTGCAACACCAAAGTACAAGAGCATTTCGCTTGACATACCGACGTGTCCCACCTGCGTGAATCCCTGCGGAATCTCTTCAAGCATATCCTCCGGTAATATCGCAGCGATAATATCGGCTGATCCAATCAGTTCTCGTCCTACTCAGTGTGACCGCAAAGATAACCCACAATAATTCCAATAGTCGTACTCCAGCGTCAAGTCATAAGGCCCAACACCAACAGTCCCACTACCCACCAGTTCGTTGAGAATCGGCGACCAGGTTGCGGTATCTGCAACTCGTTAGTGGAACTTCGCAGTACATGAGAATCCGAAAACATACCATCATGTTTAATCCCTTCCCTGAGCAGCAGACACTTCATCACGACATCATCCTTTCTGATCTCCTTGACGCTACTCAGCCGTGGTAAGGCGAGGTGGTCCCGATTCTTCATCAACTTATTCCGCACATTCGAGATATCCGAAGACTTGAATATTGTCGCGGCGGAAAGTGGTATCGTTTTCTTGAAAAATGATCGGTCCAAAACCCGCATTGCGCGGTTCACGGGGGGTCGAAACATCTCGGGGAGGTCGCTGCGGAGCGGACTTTCGGTGTTGTGCTCAGCGGCAATGTCCATGGATGTATACGTAACCGGCCAACAAGAAGCTGCTGGTTTAGATGATGCGTATGTTTAATCTGGTTTGGTGTCGGCGTAGTGTTTGTGAAGTTGGCGTTGGGGATTTTGTCTTTACTTGCTGGACAACTTATTTTTTGCTGATCTTATCAGACACATCACGTGATCGGTATACACTCTAGATTTGATCGCTCTTCAAGACTTGAGTTGTTTTCAATATCATTAAAAAAAACCATTAGGGAGACCTAACTACTAATTACATCCTCGCAAAACCAGCAGGAGAATCAAAAACCCACGCTAACTTACCCAGGGCATCAAATCATCAAACCATATCAGTTACCTAACTCCCCCCTACAGTCCGATTCAACTCCCGCTGTGCCTCTAGCATTGCAATCCTCTCATTCAACCTCGCAATCTGCTCATCCTTCTTTTTCAGCGCGATCCGAGAAATGTCTCGCCCGCGAATAATCCCCTTGGTCTTCATCTCATGTCGATTGAACAACTCCCTCAATTCCTCGCGCGCTGCCACCGGAACATCAACCCCATGACCCTCTAATATCCGCGAAACATGTACCGCAATGTACAACGACGACGCAAGCGGGGACTCCCCAACACCCGCGACGACATTCTTATACCGCGATGGCGTTGGCGTGAGGAACGGAGTCCCTTCATCACCTACCCCAGTTCCTCGTGTAAGACCAGGACCGTGACTGCCCGGTGTAATAGGTACATTGCCCCCTTCTTCCGCATCATCAAACGACTGATTCCTCTTCCCGGGACTCGTAAAGGTTTCCGTGCGCGGCGTTTTACGTGCCGGAAGCCCAAACTCCGGCTGTCGCAGCGGCTGGCTATTCTCGAATACTTTGTCCATCTTAGTCTCCATCGAATCATCCCATGCGAACTCGTCTGTGTCTTCCGTCATCATGCGGGCCTTTGCGCTCGCTGGTGTCTTGTGGAGTCGCGACTCGCCGTACCTATCTTGCTGCGCGGTCTGTGGTGTTAAAAGGCCTGTACTCTGCGCCGAGGCAGTCTTTGACGAGGGGGTCTGCGGCGTCATTGATGGGGATGGCGCTTCAGCGCGGGAGTTCGATAAGAGGGCTAGTTTCTCGCGGGCTTCGGCGTCGTTAGCCCATAGGAAGAATTTGCAGCGGTGTCGGTGGTCTTTCTGGCAGGTGTAGACTAATTCAAGGATTCTGTTAGCGAGTAGCTTCGTATGTATTGTCAAATTTCCTGGTTAAGTAAGCAAGTAGGTAGATAGCCATGCTTGAATGCGATGTCCCGCCAATACCAAGATAGAGAGAAGCGGGGGGGAAGAGAGAGAGAGAAAAGAAAGTGAGAGTAATACACCACCGCCCATGATTAACACCGTGATTCTTCGTCTGTAGCTTCACCGCTGGTGGTCGCTCAGGGCAATTGCATCGCCATATACCGTCTAATAAAAGACCCCGCAGAGGAACGGCGGTGCGAGGGGATGTGGGTGTCCCGCCTCCACCCGCACCTTCGTCACCGCGACGGCGCTTATATGGGGATATCATCATACTTCAATGGAGAGGTTGATTGTGGAGTGCATTTTGATGGAAGAAAAGTGAAATAGCTGGACTTAACAGGCAATGAATGATGTGAGGCTGTTGGTGGTCGCTATGGAAACTGTAGTTTGGTTACGCTTTGCTAAAGTGATGCTGAGCCTACTAAACACGCTAAGCATCATGATCCTGTCAAGGTGTCAAACCCTCAAGATTCTTGTTAATTTTTTTTTTCCTTTCTGACTGGAGTTCGCAGAGAATTCATTGCGATTTCATTCTAGTTCTGCGGAACATTGTAGCTTTGCAGAGTAAAAAGCCTCAAATAACCTCTAGAAATACAATACCATGCAACCGAGATTTGTATGCCCCTACTCTATTCTAGCCATGCCATGCAACAACTTGATCAACAAAACCGAAACAACAAACGCGCCATGCAGCTTCAAGATGGGTATGGATAAATGTGCTGGGTATCGTAACAAAACGAAATAACGACTTCACTCAATCCGCAAGGACTTGGCGGAGCAAAATGCCAAACGAGTCGGATAGCTTGAGGATTTCTTCAACTTCCGGTTTGATAGGCTCACCTGCTGTACGGCGCAGCTGGTTCTGTTTCCGAGATCGACGTTTGCGTTCAACAGCGATAGGATCTGTCTCTTCGGCCTCGTCTTCGGCATCGAGGTCGTTGGAGGCGTCGGAGTCTGCGTCCGAGATAGCGAGATGTTCGAGATCGGCCTGTCCTAGTTAGTCTGGTTGTGATTTGTATTGGTGGCTCTTATGACGTACCTCATCCAAGCCAAAATCGCTTCCTTTAAACGTGGCTTTAAATGGGGAAGTAGCCGTTCCCTCAGCAGCCATCTTTTGGCGAGTCTTATCGAGGTGCCACTGCTTACGGTCCTCGTGCCACTTGATGAGCTTGTCTATCTCCTCGCGAGCGAGATCCTGGTTGATCTGACCAACGTCCTTGGCGCCGCTGAACAAAGCATTCATATCAAGCTTGCCACCGCGAGGTCCATTGCGGAGAAAGTTAAGAATGTTTTCAATCCATGCCATCAGAGACCCGAACAGCCCGTTATCATGCAGGTGTACCTCATGGATGAATTTGTAAAGACTAGCTTGGTGCCGTTCGCAGAGATCAATAAACGCCTGAACCGTTTGGTTCGGATCAGCGGAAATATCCTGTCTTTGGCATTTCTCAATAACAGCAATTGCGTCGTCAGCAAACTTGGCGAAATCAGTGATACTGTTGTAGACATTCGCCGACTTGTATACGCGGACCAGAGGCTCGTAGAAAACGGTGAAAAGGTCGCGGAATAGCTGGAGCGTCACCGGTTCTTCTATGATGTTGAGCATCTTGGCCTTGTCTCCTTGCCGTGTATATAGCTTGAGCAATTGTTTCACATTAGCGAACCAGTCAGCGCCCTCCCGCATTTCCTCATCCACATTTTCTACGGCATGATTCCAGGCAACGTATGAATTAAAGACCTTCCCGATCTGGTCTGTCGACAGCTCGTATGGGAGGAATTCGGATTGAAGAATGGCCACAGCAACGTCCACATCATCTTCAGCAGCCTCGAGGCGAATTTCATTTTTGACATCTTCGTCTGCCTCAGTAAAAGCTTTCAGCTTTTGGGAAATGATAGGGTCGTCAACTTTGGCAGCCATGTAATCGATCGATCGCTGAAATGCTTTGATACCATCGTGCAGGGTCATGGAGAATATCCGCTGTAGGAGAGATCGGGAGCCAAAAGGCTGAGCGAGGAAGAGGTCCAAAACCCCTGTCATTACAGCGGCGGGATTGGCAATGCGGATCACATTCTTCAACAGAGTATACGGCACTAAGGAGTGAATCCGTTTCGCCTGTGCAAAAAGTTCTGCTGAATTGTCTTCGGCCAAGAAAAGGTGGTACAAAGTAGCCGCGACCCTGGCTAGGTTAGCAAAAGCTAGGAAATAGTATGACCAGGCTGATTGTTACGTACTCAATGCGCAGCCATTCGGCGAACTTCTGATACTGGGGACTCAGGTCCTCGACGGTTGGTTTCTCTTTGATCTCGGCAAAAAGCTTCGTCAACCCATCTGGAATCAATATGTTAGTGCTAAAGTACTTCATCATCCGGATTATTGACAACTCACTGTCTTCTACAATATCTTGACGGAACTTCTCCATATATACATCCAACTCAGCGGCACGTTGCTGTGCGATCTCAAAGAAGCGTTTTTGCTCCTCGATTCTAATAGCATCTACTTCTTTTCGTTTTTGCATGTCGAGCGTCTCCTCTTGGCCAGGGATAAATGGGTCTGCGGTAAGAAACTCTTCCAAAGCCTTCGACTCGGCTGCTCGCTTATTCTGCAAGAGTGTACGAAGGTAAGCGCGCAGCGATATTCTTTGCTCTTCCCGGTACAACACCGTCTCCGTGGGAATCTCCGCAGAGGCTCTAGAGGATTTTCTCATAGAACTCCGTGACCTTGACCGGGCGCGTTGAGTAATATCTGGTGGAGCTAGGTTGCGGGATGAACGTGACTCCTCTACGGGGCCTGTACCCTGAGTCGAGACAGAGGAGATAGAAGACTCATCATCTTCCACAGTTCCCCCCAAGAAGGTCGAAGTTGTTGATGATTTGTTTTTTCGTGGGAGAGGCGGCAAGACCTTGCCTGGGATCTCGGTATGCAACCTCTTCTGAAGCTTGACAAATTCGCCAAACCGGCGTACTATGAAAATGTCTGGCTGTCTGCCCCGCTTCACACGGATGATAAATTCCTAGCTAGGGTTAGCTTGATGTTTTGATGTACTCAATATATACTCAGTATCATACCGCATGTCGATGGTGTCGGACTGTGCGTCGTGCGGATGTTTCTCTCACAGCAGCGACATTGATATCCCAGCCATTGATCGCATTTCCCTCGGGCATATTGACCAAAAGCCCCTTATCGTTAGCCCCACGGTCGACTACTTCCATTTCCGAGAATTGGATACGCTCTTCATAGCCGGATGCAGTGGGGATACCGGAAACCATCATAAGCTCAACAAGTTTTTCACATTTTCGGGCTAGCTTTCTCCGCTTCGTCTCTTCCAGACGGTCCTCGGAGGACGATACATTCTTATTCGCAAAGGATTCGAGGAACTGTGCCAATCGTCAATTCTCCCAGTTCCGAAAGCCAGAGACAAAAATCGTGGCACACGTACCACCTGCAACTTATCCTGCCAAAACTCTTTCTCCCGGGCCTGGTCAAGGAAAGGGAAGTTCCGGACATGGTGAACGAAGATATACCGAAGGATGGGGAGTTCTGAATCTATGGGGGCGACTTCTCCGAATTCCGACTTGAAGGGAGCACCGAAGCGACGAAGGGCGGTTGGGGAGTTTAGTTCGGCGATTTCCCTTTGGACCTGGCGGGCGATGATTTCGCGCTTAAGGTCTGTTGTGGTCAGTAAACTCCAATGTCAGCAAGGATATCGAGAAACCAACAGTGTTCTTGCTTTCCGGTGAGAATCGGTTGATAGCCGTGGTCACCATCTTGGTGGAGGGTGGCCGAATCAACTACTCCGTTGTTGGACTGCATGGTGCGCAATTGATCAGTCAGACGTCGGAGAGTCTTAGAAAGGAGAGCCCCCGACGATGAGGGCTTGATCTTTATGTAGTAAGCCGACTGAAGCGTCAATCCAAATACCGATAGTTAAAACTGCGATGAATGAAATAATAAGCCGGCGCGTAATCGAGGAGTGCGGCTGGAGCTCTGGATCAGCCCGAAGGATCGAAGTGGAATCCGTCTGCCTATTTAGCGTGGGCCGCTGTGATGACGTCGGTTCTTGGGCAGTGCTTGGTGATTCCCAACGTTATTTCAAAGATGTTCTAGCAATAGAGACAGACACCGAAGGAAAACGAGAAAAAGAAAGAGAAGAGGGGTCAGGACGCAGGAAGAACTGAAGAAGAAGAAAGGAAAAAGGAAAAGTTTTAAGGAGATGAGGAACAACGGCGTCACTCAACCTCTGGTCTCCCCCATACCAACCCAGCAAATAGCATTCGATAACCAAGCTCCATTTTCTATTATTGTTTTCATTATGAGTCTATAACCCTTTCAAGTAACCGAGTCTTTTCTTGCGTGTCTCAGCCCTGTAGCCCCGCTGGAGTCGCAGAGGGATCGACAAGGCACGACGCAATCACCTCTTGAGTCTGTTCATCCTGGCTATTTCCATACCAATGACCTTTGATGGCTGACTTCACTACAGGGCGTCAACTTGGCAGAAGCCCCATACAGAATAGGCATCTAGATTCCGGAACTAATCTTGAGTTTTTTTATTCTGAAGAGGCACGGATCTAGATGCTCATGGGATCTTGCAGCTGCACTCTTTAGACTCTCACAGAGCGATGGTGACCAAGCAGCGTGGAGAGACCCCGCGCCCTACAAGGCTACGACATGCCTAATACGTACCGACTCGTCCCGGTTCCTTGATGGAAATTCTTTGTCAACACTACTCGACCGTGGGCAGACGAGCGCAAACAACGGTCTTGGGTACCTGTGGGTCACACGTTGAGATGCACCGCCACTCATCATGAGAAATGGAGACTGGCCTGGACTGTCGACTCGAAAGTGAGAGTAACAGGATAGACAACGCAGTAAGCCAAGGCGCAGTTATTGGAGTTCATATCACAAACACTCCCACTTTGTTCAATATGGCCATGCAGGAGGCATCGATGATTGGCGGATATGGGAGGTAATATTGCATTATGAACAATGTGGCTGACATTGCTCGCATTTTGAGCGAAGAACACGGACGAGCTGCCATAAGGCTTCGGACATTTATTATTGACCAGGGGACTTTTGGCTTGAGCTGACCCTCATATTATGTCGTAAAGAGACTTATTCTCGTAATGGTGGAAGAGAGAGCCAGACCCAGGCATCAATGGCATCCAAAGTTGGAATGTGGCTGTGATTGATTATTATTGTCGGTTTCCACTAAGTCTTGGTTTCTCCGCCTCCGCATCCCAAGTCTCTCGTAACGCTCGTTTGTTTCACTCTCATTGTCGCGTAATCGCTCTTCACTCATCCTCCGCATACCTTGGAGATGGCTTAGTCGATCCGAGCTCTTTTTGTCATAACGACCGCCTCCTTGACCAGTTGACCTACGCCGTTCGTTGATGCCTGATCTTGCGACCCTCGTTTGAGCTCGGCTTACATCTCCAAGCGACTGCTTAAGATAAAGAGAACCATGGGGAACTTCGAAAACCGCGAGAACTCCGAATTGCTTCCGATGGCTCGGCCACGTTCCTCGTCCGCCACGTCTGAGACCTCCGATGACTCCGGATTGTCCGTCGATTCCGTCTTTGAAGAACAGAAGTACAGTGCCGCATCGGCCGATACACTGGGAATTTCCCGAGGAATGAGATACCATGACGAGGAGGGTGGAGAAACCGAGCCCAATGAATCGCTCCCTCAAACGAAAGCTTCTACAAGTAGTCGTTCGCGTCGACTTGTCTGGTTGCTGATTCTACTTTGCGCTGGAGGCTGGGTACTGGCGTTCGTGCTGTTCATAACTCAGGGGCGCTCAGATTATCGAACCTCTTCAAATGTACACCAGCTACACGATCCTGGTTCTTTACCAGACGGCACGAGCTTTGGGAAACCTGTGACGTTGGAACAAGTACTTTCAGGAGCATTCGCACCTCGAGGTCATGCGATTTCCTGGATTGCTGGTCCCGATGGCGAAGACGGGCTGTTGGTAGAAAGAAGGGAGAGCGAAGGAGAGTGGTACCTGCGAATCAATGACATTCGCAGCCAGGAAGGCGAGACCAACAGGGTGCTCATGAAAAACTCCACTGTGAAGGTTGATGGGGAGACAATTAGGCCGAGTGCTACGCGACCTAGTCCTAATCTGAAGAAAGTGTTGCTTACATCTCATCAAGAGAAGAATTGGAGGCATTCCTCTATTGGGAGGTATTGGATCTTCGATGTGGAGACTCAAACCGCTGAACCTCTGGACCAGGACGCTATCGACGGACGAGTTCAGCTTGCTCTTTGGTCTCCTAAATCCGACGCCGTTGCATTTGTACGAGACAACAACTTGTATCTGCGAAAGCTTTCCTCCAAAAAAGTTGTCCCCATTACCAAGGACGGTGGGGATCAGCTATTCTACGGTGCGCCGGACTGGGTTTATGAAGAAGAAGTCTTTTCCGGGAATAGTGTCACCTGGTGGTCTGAAGATGGTTCCAAGATTGCCTTTATCCGCACGAATGAGTCGGCCGTTCCTGAATTTCCTGTTCAATATTACTTGTCTCGACCGTCAGGGAAAGAACCCCCTCCAGGGTTAGAGAATTACCCGGAGGTGAGAGAAATCAAGTACCCGAAGGCTGGCTCGCCCAATCCGTTTGTTAGCCTGCAATTCTACGACATTGAGCAAAATGAAGTATTCTCTATTGAAGCACCTGACGACTTTGACGATGACGATCGACTTATCATTGAGGTTGTATGGGCTACTGAAGGCAAGGTCCTTGTGCGGACGACGAACCGAGAAAGCGACATTTTCAAGATTTTCTTAGTCGACACTACATTACGGGAAAGCAAGCTTATCAGGATCCAAGATGTTTCCGACCTTGACGGTGGATGGGTGGAGCCTACGCAGTCCACGAAGTTCATCCCTGCAGACCCAAAGAATGGCCGTCCATATGATGGCTACCTTGACACGGTAATTCATGAGGGATATGATCATCTGGCGTACTTTACCCCTCTTGATAACCCAGAGCCCATCATGCTCACGTCCGGCGAGTGGGAAGTCGTGGACGCGCCTACTGCTGTAGATTTGGCTCAGGGTCTAGTTTATTTCATTGCTACTAAAGAATCACCGACTCAACGCCATCTATACCGTGTCCAACTTGACGGTTCTAATCTCCAGCCGCTGACTGACACGTCGAAGCCAGGCTATCACGGTGTCTCGTTCTCGCATGGAACTGGATATGCTTTGCTCAGTTACAAGGGTCCTTCCATCCCGTGGCAATCCATCATCAGTACTGAGGGCGACAAGATTACAACACTCAAAACAATTGAAGACAATGCAGATTTATCTCGTTTGGTGAGACAGCACGCTCTTCCGACGGAAATCTACCAGAACATTACCGTCGATGGCTTTACTCTTCAAGTCGTCGAGCGACGTCCACCACACTTCAACCCAGCGCGGAAATACCCCGTTCTTTTCCATTTATATGGTGGTCCAGGATCTCAAACTGTGAACCGCCAATTCGGTGTCGATTTCCAGTCGTATGTTGCAGCAGCTCTTGGCTACATTGTCGTCACCGTAGACGGGAGAGGCACTGGCTTCATCGGGCGAAAGGCACGCTGCATCATCCGAGGCAATATCGGGCACTACGAAGCCCTTGACCAGATCGCTACCGCCAAAGAGTGGGCCCAAAAGTCATACGTAGATGAGACCCGAATGGCAATCTGGGGCTGGAGTTACGGCGGGTTCATGACGTTAAAGACCCTCGAGCAAGACGCCGGTCAGACCTTCCAATACGGCATGGCCGTCGCCCCCGTCACCGACTGGCGCTTCTATGGTAAAACGCCCCAATCCAATCCAATCCAATCCAATCCAATCCAACCCAAACCCCTACCTATGTTACCCAACTAACACCGCCCCCAAAATAGACTCTGTCTACACGGAGCGATACATGCACACCCCCCAACACAACCCGACCGGCTACGACAACACCAGCATAAGCGACATGTCCGCCCTCGAGAACAACGTCCGCTTCCTCGTCATCCATGGCGCCTCAGATGACAACGTCCATATCCAGAACACCCTCGCGCTAATCGATAAGCTGGACCTCGCGAGCGTCCAGAACTACGACGTCCATTTCTACCCTGATTCCGACCATAGCATATTCTTCCATAATGCCCATGCTATGGTTTACGGACGTAAGCCACCTACCATCTGTCCCATAATAATTCTCTAGCAGCGACTAGACTAAGACTAAACAATTGGCTAACGAATCAAATTAAACAATAGGCCTTTCGAGCTGGCTCGTCAATGCGTTCAATGGTGAGTGGCATCGAATCAAGCACCCTGTTCCGGATGAGTCAATGTGGGAGCGGCTTTCGAAGAGGTTTCTGCCTAGTTTTGCGCATTGAGCTTGCTAGTTTGTGTTTAATAAGTTTTCCACACTATATATATATATATGTCCGGTGTGTGTGTGTATGTGAATATGGAACCGGATAGTGATTTAAGATTTGCGCCCCCCCCCTTCTGCTATGTATGTAGTTTAATGGTGTGGATGGACAAAGGCGTTTGATTGGAAGTGATTGTTTATTGTACTGTCCTTAGCATCGAGGTAGTTATTATTTGAAAGTCTACTTGATTAAATTAAGAAATATTCGGGGTCTTTTGTATATCTCGCAATGTTTATTCAATGAGCATTCATTCTCTATTACATTATATAGGTAAAAACTAAGTTGCCTGCCCAAACTAGACGAAGAGGTCAAGACAACAACAGAAAAGGAAAGGAACAACAAAAACCATAGGAAAAAAAAAAAAGAGGGTGAGATATAAAATCAAAAACACATCAACAAACCCCCCCACCCAAATCAATAATCACCTGTAATATATATATATATATATATATATACCGGTGCGATGATATGCCACGACTCAAGGCATCATTGACCGTTCCCCTCCAACCCCTTAAAAACACTCGACTGCAAAAACTCCTCTCTCATGATGGCGCTAACGTCGGAATTGCGATACTGGAGCAGATCCTCACGTTGTAAACCACGGAGTTGTTCCCGTCCCCCCGTCGAAAGGCTGGGCGAGCGAGATCGTCTCCCCGCCCCTGCGCCGGCGCGCGTAAACCGGGGTGAGCGCCGGCCACCGGATGGTGCGGCATTGGCATTGGGAGAAGAAGGAAGGTGGAGGGAGTGGCGGGGGGCGAAGACGGGGAGGGAGGAGTTTGGGTTTGGGAGTGGAAGGAAGGAGGATGCGTCGGTGGAGGCGTTGGAGAAGCTGGAGTAGAGGGAACTTGGGCGTTGGTTGGTAGAGGTATTATTACTACTGTTTCGGTGGTGGTTTGGTCGGCTGTTGTTGTTGTTGTTGTTGTTTGTTGGGGTGGTGGGAGGGAAGAAGGGGTTGGAGATGGAGCTGTTGTAGAAGTTTGACATACCAGATGCTGCGGAAGATCGCCAGGAGTGGACGGCGCTGCGGGGGATGGTGATGACTTCTTCTTCTATGGGGGGTGTTTGCTCGAGGGCGGTTGCGATGTCTGAGGGTTCGTTGTGGAGTCCCGGGATGCGCGAGGCCATCATCTTCGCGGACTTGCCGATCCAGAGCATCTGTTCGTGTTCGCGGAGGTAGCGGTTGCCGCTGAATGATTTCTGGACGATCTTGCGGGTCATCATGCCGAGTTTGCGGCGGTGCTCCGATTTCTCGTACATGCGTTCGGTGATTATTGCGACGTCGGCGGGGGTTGGGGAGGAAGGGAGGATTGGGGGTGGGGCTGTATCGTCGGCGTACTGGCTCCATTCGCCGAGGAGGGCAAGCATGGAGATTTGGGCTCTGGCGAGGGCGAGGGCGTCGTTGGGGGCTACGACGGCGCTGAAGCGGGAGAAGTCGTCTGGGTCGCTGAGGACCCGGAGGGAGGCACCTACATCGGTGCAGACGACTGGGGCACCGGTTAGGGCTGCTTCGCCGAGCGCGAGCGGGAGGCCTTCGGATAGGGATGAGTTGAGGAAGAGCCAGGTGCTCTCGAGGACTTTCATCGGGTCAGCGGTACCGCGGAGAGTCACTCTGCCTCGGAGGCCTTTGGATGCGATGATCTCCTGGCACTCTGTAGAGTATGTCGGGGCCTTGTCGATTGCGCCGTAGATGTCGAGGTGGTAGTCGTCGAATTTCCATTGATTGATGATGATGTCTGCCGCAAGGAGCGCGGTCTTGATGTCCTTGGCGTACCAGACGTGTGACAGCATCGTGACTGTAGGCCGATCCGATTTGATCTCCTGCACCGGGGCAAACTTTTGCATATCAGTGATGCCGTTGACAACCGGGTCCACCTTCCGTCGGAAGACGTTGCGGTGCTCAATCGTTCCCTGGCATGTCCCTATCTCAACTTCCCATCCTGGGTTGAAGAAATCGGCACAGGGGGAGATTATATCAGCATGATGCAAAGTCAGCGCGGACGTTACTCGCATCAAGCCAAGTAAGCAATTTCTAACAAAGGGCGACAGCTTGCAAAGAGCAGACGAGAGACAGAGATTGGTCTCGCGCCAGCTAATTGCATGATCCCAGATCTGCAACGTGCAATTCCTCTTCATTTTGCAGACGACACCATAGGACGCGCTTACACTATGGTGAGACGCTTGGAAAACGCTTGGGATCTTCTCCGGGATGGGAATGGAGAAGATGAATAGATAGCGGTACCAAAGCTCCAGCGCGGTGTCAAGGGTGCCTAGCGTGGGCAACTCTGTGCTGAACCATTCCGACGAAGGCACAGTGTTTTGCATCTCTTGGGTCAGCCACAGCTCTCGCCAGCTTTCTTTGACGATGCTGCTGTTCCAGATCTGAGTCCAATGTCGCGAATCCTGGAAGAATGTGTTCAGATTGACAAAAGCCCTAGTTGCCTGGCGGATATCCGCCTTGGACAACTGGACAGCACGAGCTCCCTTGACCAAGGCTGTCAATATGGGGATGAAATTCATCTTGATATCCATATCATTGGCAGATGTGACGCTTTCCACCTCCGAGTCCAATTTGTTCCGGAAAAGGCCATGGGTTGGCGTGAGGAAGTCCATTCCCCATAGTGGAATCACTTTGAGCGATAGGATGTTCTGCTCTGTCTGATGTTTGGGCACTCCAAAATCATTTGCTGCTTCGCATATCATGTGCCACTTGATGGTCCGTAGAGAATTGATCATATCCCGCCGACACGCCGACACACCTCCTCCCTCGTTCGGCCAGGTCCCTGTATCTGCAGCCATGACATGAAGAGACTTTTCAGTGTCTGAGCCAAAGTCCTTGGATCTGGTATTGACCACAGCGTCACCTCCCGGGCCAAAGTTGAAGAGATCGCTAACTTTCACCGCTAATGGCGTCCAACTGGAGATACCGTCATCAAGATCCGCGCTGGCCGCGATAGTATCAGCTCTTAGCTCTAGGTATTTCTTTGCTGAGTCAAGATCGCCCCAGTCACGGCTGCGCCAGTATGGTGACAGCGTTCTGTCCCTTCGCAGGAGCCGCTCATCCATCCAGCGTACAATGATCCCGTCAAAGTCGGACCGATCTTTCCAGGCCTTCCAGATCAGGGAACGAGCACGCGACGTCGAGACAGGGAAGCGCTTCGTTGTTAGTCTGAAAAGCCGCGTGAGGACATTAGAGCTGAGGCTCTCGCAATAGAACAGAGGATTGTCATGGACGAAGCTCGTAAACCTGGGTTTAGTGAGAACTCCCAGGAAGTCGTTTTCAATCATTGACGGCGTCTGGACCTTCTGTCCATTCAACGTGGTAAAGATAGTTGGATGGAACTTGTGATCATAAAGCCAGCGTGCCTCGTAGACGTCTGCACCTTGGACAAAAGTCGCCTCGGTGACTTTCGCATGGGGAATCCATCGCTCGACCTTCTCGGGGTGGCGGAGAGGAGGAGCACACCAGGATACAGTGCAGGTAACATGCGACAGAGCAAACGCAGCACGGAGCAATTCATCGCCAAATTGAGGATTCTTGCGGTAATGATATTTGAACCGAATAAGATTGCCATCCTTCATATACGAACCGGCTTCAATAAGCCCCTTGGGGTTGTATTGCACGCTTTGCAGATGGTTCTCTCCGCGCACGCATCGCCGACCCATGGGGATCTTCGACTGGGACAGCTTCAATGGGTTACTCTTTTTCGACGGGGCTCGGTAGTCATAATGGTATTCGTTGAGGACTTCACCACCTTTGTACTCCTGGCGGATGAGAAGTAGGAGGTCTTTGGAGTATGTACTAACACAGCTGAGGGTCTTTGTCCCTTGAGGTTCTGTCTTGGGGGTACCGGCATAATAGAAGACCTTGAAGCTTCCATCTGGCTGGTTATGCCGGAAAGCCGTGGAAGTTCCGTCGAGACTCTGAACAATGTACCTGCTTTTCTTAATGTTGATTGTGATTCCCTTGGTTTCGTTCCAAAGCTGCTTTACGTTGTCTCGACCATGGAACAGAAAGAACGAAAGCCCCATATCTTGCATCGCCTTGGCATATTTCCAAACAAGGCTCAATGCGAAAGTAGCCGGTACCCGGATCGCAGTGGGATAGTGACTCATGACATGATTGTATTCCCTCTGGAACTCGGGTTCAGCAACCATCGCAACGGCTCCGAATTTCAGAGCCAACGCGATTCCATAGTATACGGAGACCAGTGGCTTCAAGATGAAGTACGCAATTGCAGGAATCTGCCTGGGTAGGTACGGGATATATGCCGCAGTTTCAGAGTCCTTGAGAACTGCAGCTTCACCAGTTCCGTAGTTGGCATAATCCAGAATACTGACGGCCGCCGCAGCTGCTAGGTTACTTCGAGCAATGTGAACCGCGAGATCCTTGATGTCAAACTGGCAAATGCTCTCCTCAAGCCACTGGTAATGCGTATCAGAGATTCGACACGGTTCGCCAAGGCAACGACTGAGCAGTGCTTTCCTCACAGCCTCCGGCAGCTTCTCCCAGTGAAAGTCGCAGTCAAACCCCAAACATAGTTGTCTTAATAGCTCCTTTTTAGCCCAGCGTACCACGAGTGGTGTATCGGCTTCGTCTCGGAGCTGTCGAGCGGTAGTTTCCGTCACGCCGGCGGCAACCAGCGATTCAGCAAGGACTGCATGCTCGTGTGGGATTTGCACTATGGATTCCGCGACAGCATGGAGAAGAGTCTCGGCGATGACTTGGTAGTTTGCGCTGACGTCGATTCGATGGTCCAATCCTCTTCCCACAGCCACAGCAATCGTCAAATGGTCTGTAGTACTACAGCTCAGCGCATGAATCCCAGGACCAAGCGATCCCAGGGGAACTAGCTCAATTAAGACCTCTCCAGCGCCCCAGGCCTTCAGTGCAGCGTTGACAAGCTGTTGGGAATGTGGAAACGCTTCCTCAATTCTCGGCTCTCTTCTACGCGAAAGGAGCATTTGCTGAACCTCAGTCCCGGGGTGACTAGCAGGGTTGAGCTTCAAGCGAGTTTCCATCGGAATGAGAGAGATCCTCTCGTAGAAGGTTTTCAGCTCTTGCTGGCTCCAGTCAGGGTCTTCCCATGGCGCGGTATATGCATGGAAAGTCTTTCCCAATTCCACGGGCGAGTCAACACGTTTAGGCATGCCCATTTTCGCGGGGATAAGCGCGAGAAAAGCGACGGTCCATGTGGCGGCACCCAAGCCAATAACTTGCGAGTATAAGAAGTGTGGGAATGAGAGCTTGAGCGCGATTCCGATGGGTAGCCCGACAAGACACCCGATTAACAACGGCTTCAATGCCTGAGGGCCAGTGAAGATCTTCGTGTACTGGTACCAGAGCAGACCGGTATACGCGATAACGTAAGAGAGGAACATAATCAATGCCTCCATGCGGTACTGAAAGGTCCAGACAAGAGCCGTTGAGAAGGCGAGACTCCATGAGTGCCACATGAGGAACTTGCCAAATATCTTCCAGTAGATCTTCCTCTTGAACCTCACCTCTCGCTTCTGTGAGTCTCGGATATCTTTGGCCGTCTTCAAAGCCACAGGTGGATGACTACCAACCAGACTGTGAAGCTCTTGGGCTTTCGTGTCAATCAACACAGCGCCAATGAGATAGTAGGCCAGTGCGAAACCAACAGACATTCGATAAGCAGCCGTCAAAGACGCCGAGAGACCTACGAGGTGGCCGCCACTGAGAAGTTCCACCCACTTGTCCAAGAGAGCGATAATAAAGTAAATCACTCCGCAGCCAATTTCCCTGCTCGATTGACGCCAGTGGATAAAGGCATTATGCAATCGGATACCCTTTTGGGCGTTCCGAAGCGACTCCAATGCAACCTTCGTCTGCGTGTTCCACGCAGAGCTGAAGGGAATTGGTCTGGGTACATCGGCGTATCTACAGTACCAATTGAGAAGGAAGTTTGTGGCATCCCAGTCTCGAGCAAGCTCCAGAACAAGTGTGCTTTTCGTCGTAGGTCTGGTGAAAAACCAGCGGTTCATCTCGGTTGAGACGTCTTTTAGAAGCGCCTCCCTGGACAGTTTCAACACGGCGGGGTCACTCAGATTCCCGAATATCTTCTCATCCCCTTCAGCATGTGCCTCAATATACCATTTCCGGATTTCGGTGTCATCTGTTCTCCTCACATTCTGATACCAAGTTACCCAGTTTGAAGCAACGCTCCGCAGGCCCAATATCAGAGCACCAATGAAGACATAGATAACGGCAAGATAGATTGCAGAGTCGTGGCCGGTAAAGGTTGTTACGATTGGCGAGATGAACAGAATCGGAATGCACATGAAAATGACTTTGCGTCCGGATAGGAATGCCGACCCGGGATAGCTGAAGCTGGCGAGACAGGCAAAGCCGGAGAAGTAGGTGGTAAGGGCAACCAGGTAGAGGTAGAAGACAATCCCGGCTTGCGGGCCGTTCACGCCCGATACCACGACAAACCCAATGAGGCCGCCAGCAACAGTAAATGCTAGTCCAGCAATGAGCCTGATCAGAATGAACATATTCGTCGCCGCAAACGCCATCGAAATGAGGTAGTAAGGGCCACCACAAGCGATCCAAGTACCTATGCCACCAGATAACAATAACGAAATCATCAAGGCAGTGGTGGCACTATTCTGATCTTCGTAGCTCATGAAGGCTGAGAGATACAGCCCGCGTCCGGTGATAGTTAGGAGGATGATATCGACCAAAGCTGGCAAGGCAAAGACACTGAGAAATGTGAATCGCTGATATCCGGGCATCGGCTTGACTGTGTCGTCGGGGTTAACATCGATTTGTGCACCAGCATACGATGTGGCCATCTCAGGAGCGCCGTTAATCCAGTCCGGAAGTTGCTCGTCGTTGTAGTCTTTGCGGAAACGATCCAAGAGTAGCTTTCCGAAAGCACTAGGTGATATATCGAAGTAGGCTTCACAGCGTGACCCGAGTGCAAATGATTCAGCAAAGGCAGCGGCCTGGTCTGAGTGGGCGTTGAACAAAGGATTCCGGTCAGTTACCTCGTTGTAGATCTCGTCGAGGGCACCCTTTCGGGCCGCGCAGAACAGTGCGAGGGCCATGATATCGCTGTAAGCGTCGATATGTCCTCCTTCTTCCATCAACTGACCCAGACCGTTTGAAATTTGAGCAAGGTCCGCTTCACGACGCTCGCTAAGTATTCGAGGAAAGACTGACTCAACTTCACGGAAAAGCGATAGACACGTCGAGGTTGAAGGATGACGGCATCCTTGCTGTTGGTACCACTTGACGCGAGAACTGATGAGCATTTCAGCAGAAGCGGAGCCTTCCAAATAAGATACCGTATTAACCTGCTTGAGTTGTCCCAAAGATGCCCCTTCCATGAGCTGCCGTTGCAGGTACGCACAGATAGCTTTGGTTAGGTCACTCGCGGCTTCTGTCAAGGACAAGTGCTGCAACAGCAGGAGGCGTTCCTCGGGACTCAACACGTCGATATCTTGCACCAGACGGCGAGGTAAGCCGACATCTTCCACGGCATCCTTTGACCATTTTGCTAGAGCAGCTTCCGCTCCAAAGCAAACGTGTCGAGGACAGCCTTTGGCCGACAAGAAGGTGTGGAGAATAGTCCCTGCTAGACCTCGCACGTTCTTCGAGGTGAACACGTCTAGCCCGTCTGCATCCATATGGTACACAGCCCAGAAACGTATATCCGTATTTATGCGGAATCCAGAATCCAATCCGAGATGTACATGAAGTTGGTCATTACAGGCCAGATTGGATAGTTCTTTGATGTAGCCAGTAAGTTGGTCTGATACACCCCAAGTGGGAAGCGCAGAGCCATCGTGAAATTGCCGCAAAAGAAGGCCTAGACTCTGGATCTTGGAAAGGGGAACCGGATGAAGCAAACCAAGTGACCTCAGCCGCTGTTGGGATTTGAGAATCTCGGCGAAAGAAGTCGCAGTGGCTTCGGCGCCTAACGGGAAGCAACCAAACGCCTTGTATTCTACCCCTCCTAGGGATGTCGAGAGGGGGTTGCTTTGGGACTTGGTTTGCGAAACCCACTCGGGAGGGTCACGGACTGTTATCGTTCGATCCTCGTGTGTCTCGTGACGGTGCTCTGAGGATGTGAGGACACTCGGCAAAGTTGGGAAGAAGGGCGTTAACTTGTCCCATCCGTCTTTACTAGAATCACTCGCCGTATCTTCAATGGACGAATTGGCCCGCCAACAATCGTGTGCACTCATAACCTCAGGCTCCTTCAACCATCCAAAAGAGGAAAGGGGCTCGGGTAGCCTTGCGTTAAGCGTGATGTCTTCAAGGGCGGCCTTGCGGCCTATCCAAGGGATTGCGCTGTAGAAGTTGCACCATTGCAGTGACCGTCGAACAACCGCATTTGACAAAGACGCATCGTCGTCAATCGTATCCCAGGCCACAACGAGAAAGTCTCTCATACACGCCTCCGATACAAAGGCTTTGATAGTCGCTCTCATGCTTTTTAGCAGAAAGTAATCCCGCTTTTGGCCGTTAGGGAGGATGCTAGCGTTTTTGATTACGAGCCCAGAGACAGCCTGGTTCTGCAGGGCATTGCGGTCTGGTAGAAAGTCTGGAGGCGCGGTTTCCAAAAGGATTGACAGGCCCAATCGTTGGATGGCCTGGAGAAGGCTAGCCCAGCTTTCAGAAGCCAGTTTTCCTTCCCAGTTGGCGAACAAGATACCGGTAAACGCAGAGCCTTGAAAAACTTCACTCAAAGCCTTGTCGATCTTGTGGATTGCTGCCAGGGCCGTATTGTGCTTGGAACCTACGTCCTGGAGATCAAGTCGGCCCAGAATCTGTTTGCCTGTAGCAGATGCGACAGCTTGAACGACGCCGGATTTATAGGGGTCGACTATCAACATATCCCATTCGTTCAGAAAGCGCCTTTGGTCATCATTCAAAGACTCGTTAAAAGGACCTAGGTAGACGCCAACAGATGACGGCTTTTGGCCTGTTGACTGGGTAGTGGCCAAGGTAAGGTGTCTGTTTGACAATTCATTGATCCTTCTGGATATGCTGGCCGGCACCTTTTCTGGACGTTGCCTCGTCTATGTTATTCTCCCAGTTAGCGATGCGGTATCGATGAGTTTTCAATAGATCCTTACCTTAAAATATTGCATGCATATTAATATCAGAGAATATACAAGGTAGAATGATCCAGCCGCAACACTGGCTAGTATAATGCCAATCAAAACCTGCAATGATTAGCCAAAAGCAATTGCAGGTGCATCGAGATACTTACAAACTGCCACCACTCATTTCCCATATCCTTCCACCCAACGGGTGAGACAGGGAGGATTTTGGCCATCTCGATTAAATATTAAGTAGAAGGGCCGGCCGTGAAAGGAGAAACGAAGGACATCGGCAACCGAAATCTAGCCCGTCTATAAGGAGGTCTCCAGAAATTCAAGTAACGACAGTAGGTTTTAAGAGACGGTCATTGTCTCAGACCGAGAGAGATGTATGTCAACTAAGTATATAAGGTGATGAAGAACCATAAAACCAAGCGACTTGGGGGCAAACTAAACAGCAGGGGAAGGGAAATCAGAGAAGCAGACTGGCGAAGAAGTGGTTGTTGAGCTCTGAAGCAGCGAGAAGTGAAAGACTCTAGCTCATAAAGTGGCCGACTCCGTTAGACCCTTCAACCAACGTTTCTCTCATGTCATTTGATCTGTTCAGAGATATGATCAATGGTCTTTGGGCTGGTTCGGTTATGGGTCGAATGGCGCAAGGAACGGCGCCTCGAGGCGGTCGAACGTGAGTGCGATGACAAAAATAGAGAGGAAATTTCTAGACAGGACCAGCGCTAGGGGTCTTGGGCGTCAAAATCGCACTATGTTGCGGCAATGTTCTCTCCAGTCAGCCTCCAGACGGAGACCAACCTCGCAGCCGAAGCTCGCTAAGGGGCGTGGCAGCCATCCGAGGCCAATGTGGCTGGCCGTAACCAGGACGAAAAGAGCCAAATGCAGAACTAGGTTGTTTCATTTGTCGTTGGTGTTTGCGGGTTGCCACGAACTAGGATTGTCGAGATGTCGTGGAAGCTGCATGGTGCAGTGCCTCCACCAGGCCACGGCAGGGAGTATACACTATCCAGCGCTTGAAACATGGTGGGGCGTCTGGAGCCCTCGCTCCGATTGGCCATTTTGATGATTCTCGATCGTATTTGCTTTCTTCGACCCAGTGGAGGATGGGTGGATGCGATGACGAGAAGTGGAGCATAAGGTCTGAGAGATGGCTACATTTAGCGAGTGCGAGCAGCGGAGAATTACGAGAATTACAGCGTACGCCAGTTTTACAAAAGATTGGCGCGGTTACACATCCGCGGTATTATTCGACACAAGCACGGTACAGTACATACGACATACCCTTCATCCAGCTGTGCCATTGCCTCATTTGCATTGCCCAGTGACGGCCCTGGCGGTATTTTGCAATCAATGAAGCCTGGCCTCCCAAAACTCAATCTCGAGGATCCCTCGATCTCGCTCCAAAATCCCGCATCCGGATTGTTTGTCTTTTAACCTGGCAAGAATCAGAATCATCCAGCCCCTGTGCGCCACCAGGAACTACTGCAGACAAAGTGGGAGTGAGACCGATCCAGGGGCTCGAGAGCCACACCTGACGAAAGAAGGAATAAATGCGTCGCTTATACTTGCTGCCACATCGCTCCGTCGCTTGGCTCCCCCAGCTCTCGTCCCCCCAGTATAGATCGGCTCTTGAAATTAGATCCATCATGGACAAGCGCGGCTGCTCAGGTGGTTCAAAGGTCCCGGGGTGGATCCAGTAGGAAGGTCAGGCTGTGGGACGCGGAAATTGTGCCAGCCCTGGAGGAACAGAGGTCTGGCATAAATACTAAATAGCCCTACTTGAGGATGTGACAGTTCGCACACGTCAACTCATTGAGCAATCAATGCTCCGCGTTTTCCTTTCTCCACCGTTCTATCATTTCATTCGTTTGGTTTCAATCTAGTCCCTCGTTTGCCTGTCTGTCTGTGCCTGTCGAGGCCAGTTCGCAATCATGTCGGCGTTGGTGAAACTCGGATGCTTCCTTGGGCTTTTAACCTGCAACACTCCCCCAGGAGAATGGCCTGGGGGACAACCGACCGTGATCACTTCTGGGCTTCCAACTGCAACGAGCTCGACTGGAGGATTGAGTAGTACTTTGACTAGTTCTGCGAGTCCCACGGTTACCGTCACCTCTGTATCATCTTCTGCTTCCAGTGCTTCCAGTGCTTCCAGTGCTTCCAGTGCTTCCAGTGCTTCCAGTGCTTCCAGTGCTTCCAGTACTTCCAGTACTTCCAGTGCTTCTAGTGCTTCCAGTACTTTCAGTGCTTGCAGTGTTCCTTCTATTACCGCTACCTCGTGTGTCACCTCCAGCATGTCGGTCACTACCAGCGTTGCCCCGGCTGCTACTGGCACTCTCGCCGCCAACATCCTCATCATTGCCCGGGACACCACCCAAGCCAGTGTTGCGTCTTCCGGTCTGAACGGCTATGGCATCCCCTTCACCACGCTCCTGGTTCCCCAAGCAGGAGCCGAGCTTCCCGCTCTCAACACTTCCTCTGGCGGCAACTTCGGCGGCATCGTGGTGGCGGGCGAAGTCAGCTATGACTACGGCGATGATGACTGGCACAGTGCCTTGACGACCGACCAATGGAACCAGTTGTATGCCTACCAGCTTGCGTATGGCGCACGCATGGTGCAGTACGACGCCTACCCGGGCCCGAAATTCGGGGCCGAGGCGGTTGGCAGCGGTTGCTGTGCGGATGGCGTGGAGCAGTTGGTGTACTTTTCCGATACCAGCGACTTCCCGACGTCGGGGCTGAGAACCGGCTCGAGTGCTGGGGTGAGCACTACAGGCCTGTGGCATTACCCGGCTGCGGTCACCGACCCCAACTCCACCAAGGCCATCGCCTCGTTTGCGGCGGGCGGCGGCGTCCACAGCGAGTCCACGGCCGCGGTCATCAACAACTTCAACGGCCGGCAGCAGATGGTCTTCTTCATCGGCTTTGACACCGTCTGGAGCCCAACCTCGAACTATCTGCAGCACGCGTGGATTACCTGGATCACCCGCGGCCTGCATGCCGGATTTCGCCGGGTGAACCTGAACACCCAGATCGACGACATGTTCCTGCAGACGGACATCTACCAGCCCGCGGGCCTGATCTACCGCATCGGCACGGCCGACATGGACGGCGTCTCGAACTGGCTCCCCAGCATCCGCGGCAAGCTCAACCCGGGCAGCACGTACTTTGTCGAAATCGGCCACAATGGCAACGGCAACATCGAAGCCGCCGTCGAGTCCGTCGGCGAGACCACCTGCAGCGGCGGCGCCATCGAGTACGACTCGCCGCCCGATACGGCCCTGGAGTTCCAGAAGCCCCTGGGGACCGGCACGAACCTCTGGCCCTCGTCCCCGGCCGCGTACCCCTGGACCACCACCTGCACCAACGCCGACCCCCTGCTGCGCTGGTTCCAGGCGCACCTCAATGACTACGCCTACCTCTCACACACCTTCACGCACCTGGAACAGAACAACGCCACCTACGCGGACATCACCAAGGAAATCTCCTTCAACCAAGCCTGGCTCGCGCATGTCGGCTTCGCCAGCGCGGACCGGTTCACCTCCAACGGCATCATCCCGCCGGCCATCACGGGCTTGCACAACGGCGACGCCCTCCGCGCCTGGTTCGAGAACGGCATCACCAACTGCGTCGGCGACAACACCCGTCCGGCGCTGCTCAACACGCAGAACCGCATGTGGCCGTACTTCACCAAGGTCGCCACCGATGGCTTCGACGGCATCCAGATCAACCCGCGCTGGGCCACGCGCATCTACTACAACTGTGACACCCCGGCCTGCACCACCCAGGAGTGGATCGATACCTCGGCCGGGGCCGGGAGCTTCAACGACCTCCTCGCCACCGAGCGCAGCGAGACCATGCGCCATCTCTTCGCCCTCGCCCGGGACCCTTACATGTTCCACCAGGCCAACCTCCGCAATACCGGCATTCCCCCCATCACCGTCAACGGCGAGACGGCGTCCTTCTCCATCTTCCAAGCGTGGGTTGAGACCATCGTCGCGGAATTCACCCGACTCGTCACCTGGCCCATTGTCAGCACCACCCATCAAGAGGTAAGCCAATCCAACCCCGGATAGTTCCATCACCCCCCGGAAGCTAGCTAACCCAAATGGCACCACCACAGATGTCCGACTACTTCCTCCAACGCTACCGCCGCGACCAGTGTGGCTACTCGCTCAGCTACATCCTCGCCGACAACCAAATCACCGGCGTCACTCTCTCTGCAAATGGCAACACCTGCGACGCCGCGATCCCCATCACCTTCCCGAATGCTCCGAGCGACCTCCAAGGCTTCGCCACCGAGCAGCTCGGCAGCGACCCCGTCACCGTCTGGGCGCAGCTCTCTGGCTCCCCGGTGACATTCCCTCTGGCTAGCCCGATTGCGCTGTGATGGACTGGTCCACTGGGAGTGAGTTGAGAGCGGTTATCAGTTGGATGGTGAGCTGCCAGCGCATCACATCAAACTTCTCTCTTAACTTCATGCTATTTCAATTCCACCTTAGTCTAGTCTAATCTAATAACCTATTGTAATAAATGCAGAGGGGGTAAGCGGGAAAAAAAAAAAAAAAAAAAAACCAAACAAATTAAACGAATAATATTCGATTCATCCATCAAGTATTGTGTTCACCGCCAGAATCATCCATCCATTCGGCATACTCCATCCTCCTAACTCCGTGGTCCATCCCTGCTGCTCCGTTCTTGGCTACAGCGGAATGTCTCACTTGCCCCTCAGTGCTGATGGGGATATTGTCCCATCCAATTTTTAAGTCATCCAATCTCGCCTTCCCGATTTTGTCCAGACGTGTTTTCTTTCTCTGATCGGCATTTCCCCCCTCCCTTCAGCCTCTGTCTGCTTGTTGTCTGTCCCCTTCTGCGGCATGCATCTTGTCAAGGTACTACCGCAGCACGAGGAGCCTGCCAACTGGAATTTGTTTGCCTCTCGTACCAGCTGCATTGCATTGTCTACCTCCAGTTCCTGTACTTACAAAGACTCAGAGTAGACCGATCCAGACCGCCATATGACCAGGCCACTTGCAGATAGAGACGCACACCCATACATACTCTGTATACCTTGGTAACTCCGGAACAAATCATCCACTATTTATATTTATATTTTTTTTATTTTTTTATTATTTTTTTTTCAGTTCCCCCTCCCACCCGTTGACACGGTCGTCGGCGAATATGTCCATTTCTGCAAGCAATGTCCATCCAATCCCTTCATTTCGGTGTTGAAACTTGCATGATCGACTTTCGGAAGTGCTTTTGCAATTGCGTTCTTCCTTGTCTGTTTGGGAGTCAACTAGGGTTAAGTACCTAGGTAGTAGTATCGAGATACTATAGTACTAGCAGGAATCTGACGCGCAACGGCAACGCCGAAGTTGTCTCAGCTGGCACTTCTGGAAGGAGCTGAGTACATGGGCAGGGGGGGGGGGGAGGGCATCCCAGCAACGAAGAGCCACCAGCTAATAATACCGGCATGCACTCCAGTCCAATCCGGCCCAGAGCCAGAGACGAAACTGAACAGTAACGCAATGTCAATGTCTCACCTGTACCCGTGTGCATCATATCATGCCGTGCGACGGAGAACAAAATTCCGAAATCGACCTCGGGACACGGGTTCCAGTTCCAGTTCCAGTTCTAGTTCTAGTTCTAGTTCTAGTCTCAACTTCATACAGCCAAGGCGTTTCTCCCAAGGCGCCGAGAACTGGGCGGGTTGGCTTGGTCTGTCAGGGCCGAGGTTGACTAGTCAGGTTGATGCGTTTCAAGAGATTGATAGTCGAAGCCCTACTTTGGTAGCGTACTGTATTAATCGATTTGCAATACATTATTAATTACGGCGTACGGCGTACGGTGAGGGTAATTCTAAGTTCCGGTAGTGACGAGTCCGGTTTCAGCCCTAACTCACCGGGATGAAGATGATTGTCAGCACTCTCCATCCTCATTAAACCTAGTCCTTACCACTCCTCACCTGCTTCTGCTACCAAACATGACCCAGAATCGCGCGGATCCAGACTCAGGGCCCAGGAGCTAAGATGCAATAGTTCTGGCGCTAATTAGGCTCCGAGATTTCGAGAGAAGCTAATTCATTCCACTCTCTCTCTTCTCTCTCTCTCTCTCCCCGCTTTACTTGTGAATAAACTCACATTATCCAGATTGCCGGCAGGGAGGTTGAGTAGGCAAGTACTCCTCCTGCTGCTGCTGCTATCCAGTGAATTACCATGTACTCAGCCACAAGACTATTTAAGTCTTAAGAAAACAGCCACGTCGAGATTCTCACGCGTGACTTATGTTACACTAATTAATGTGAAGGCGCTTGCTTGCTTCTCCCTTTCTGCCAACCTTTGTCCTCGCTTTCATTTGCTTTTCTTTGCAAGCGCGCTCACTGAGCAATCACCCGGTTCGAATTCCATCGCATTGCTTCGCCATCCATAACATCTCCATCGCATTAACCACATCTCGGGACAACTCCAAAACAAAAAAAAAAAAAAATATGGAATCCCTCAAACCCCCCACCTCCACAGGCTGGAAATCCTGGACGGCCAAAAAGAAAGCTTTGGTAATCAGTTCCATCCTCGCCTTCATCATCGCCCTCGCCGTCGGTCTCGGCGTCGGTCTCGGTCTCGGTCTCAACGACAACGACAACGACAACGACAACAGCAACAACAACAACAACAACAACAACACCACCAACCCAACAACCCCCCCCAACATCTGGCAACCCGCCGTACGAGCAAGCTGGCAAATCGTCCTCCGCTACCCACTCAACGACACATCCAACCCCGCCTCAATCTACGACATCGACCTCTACGACAACCCCGCGCAAACAATCAAGAACCTCCACTCCACCAACCGCAGAGTCATCTGCTACTTCTCCGCAGGCACGCACGAAGACTGGCGGTCCGACGCATCGCAATTCCCGCGCAACTCCCTGGGCACCTCACTCCCCGACTGGCCGGGCGAGCGGTGGGTGGATATCCGCAGCTCGGCGGTGCGGGAGATTATGCGATCGCGCCTGGACCTTGCGGTGGAGAAGGGGTGTGACGGGGTCGATCCGGATAATGTCGATGCTTACGATAATGAGAATGGGCTGGGGTTGACGGAGGCCGATTCAGTGGATTTTGTGAATTATTTGGCCCGCGCGGCGCATGAGCGTGGGTTGGCGATTGGGTTGAAGAATGCCGGCGCGATTATTGCGCGGGTTCTTGGTAACATGCAGTGGAGTGTTAATGAGCAGTGTGCGCAGTATGACGAGTGTGATGTCTATGCGGCGTTTGTGCGGGCGGGCAAGCCGGTTTTTCATATTGAGTATCCCAAGGGCGATGAGGTCAATGATGCGGTGGAGGTGAGTGGGAGGCGGAAGAGTGAGGCTTGTGAGTTTGAGGATTCCGGCGAGTTTTCGACCGTCATTAAGAATATGGATTTGGATAATTGGGTGCAGAGTTGTTAGTATCTTTCTATCATCTCTTGGTTTACGGTTGTAGGTAGTCTTCCTTCCAGGTATCTAGTAATCAGTAATAAGTAGTAGTAGGTTGAGTAATACTTAGCGAGTCGTCCATCCATTTCCTCGGTTCCCAGTAGCGAGCAAGCAGTTTCTTGTCCCAAGCTGATCCGATTTTTGATTTGATTCCACCAAGGTGGACGGACGGAGTATGCTCTACTCTGTACTCCATCCTCCTCCTCATCCTCCTCCTCATCCTCCTCCTCCTCTCTTGGCGTTAACGCGATCCACCAACTCGGTAAGCCCAAAACACTGGAAACTAGTAGAACCCAAATTTTTGAAACCGCCAGTCCGATTGATCAACTACCGAGGGAGGAGGAGTTCGTTCGTATCGATCGAGGTTTCGATTCTCTCTCTCTCTCTCCGCTCCACTCCACTCCATTCCATTCTTTGGCCGGAAGACTCATATGTACTTGCTTTCAACAACGGTTTCAAATCTCACTAGGTAGCAAAACTAGCTTGGGTTTCGGTGGGGTACTTAGCTCCCTACCGTACATACCAACCGCGGTCCCTTGACCTTGATCCCCCCTAAGAACCCTGAGCCTACAGAGTGCAGAGCCAGCCACTCGCTTGGGGACGCCATGTCGCATTGCTGCTACCTTTTCGCGATCATCGTTTTATGTTTAATATATATATATATATATTTTTTTTTTTAATTTTTAATTTTTTTTTCCCCTTCCGCGATCCATCTCGAAGGGAAAAAGGGGCAGGGCAGATGGCAGTTTTGGAGTTGCAGGCGATGGACAGAAAAAAAAAAAGAAAAAAAAAAAAAAAAAAAAACAATTCCTCGGAGAAAAGCCATCAGCCATTTCATAACCCCGGATAGTACAGTTGGACAACAGTATCTCCGTATCTCCAAGGAGAATAAGAGACCTACAGGAGAGGAGTTACTTACCTTGCCGACAGAAATACTCCGGGCGATACCACACTTGGAGGACAGGCACAGGGGAAAAAAGAAAAATGTCTCTCCTCTTCGATCGATGTATATCATGATACACCCAGCATAGCATCCACATCGATTCAAAACGCATCGCTCTCCATCACCGCACTGCAGCGCAACGCAACGCAACGCAACGCATCGCAACCGTTGACCCATCCATGGCATCTGAATTGCCCGAATCGAATTGTCGGTGCGGTTCGGTTTGATTCTTATGACACATAAGTTATAACACTAGTCGTCGTCCCTGGATGTCTTAACTGTCGGGTCGGGGATCCAAAAGCCGGTGGCCAGGCGCCCAGGCCAGATCGGGACCAGACGAACGGATGGATCGATTTGCATGCGAAATACAAGGATTTCCATGTGGGCAAGCGCAGGCTCAGTCCAGTTCCTGCTGGTCCCAGTAGCACTGCTGCACTAGGCGACTAGGTGGATCGCGACATCTGTTCGCTGTCTATTGTGCAGGTTTTTGGAAACCCCCGCCGATTTGACTCCTGCGCTGGCTCCATCTAGATTGCGGCATTGTCCCCCCATCCCTGTGCTGGTTACACTGTCTCAGCATCTGACCCGACTAGTCTGTATTCGATTTATTCATTTATGGATTGCAGAGTGTCGTGCAATTGGAATCAATAATGAGTCGGCGCACAAAGAAATGAAAATTACCCTGCCCGATACTGATGATACACCGACCATACCCCTCACTTACTTCAGAGAAACAAACCCGGGCAGAAAAAAGAATTAAGAATAAACAACGTTTGTCAGGGGAAAAAAAAGAAAGAGCGTCTATTCAAGGCTACAGACCTGAAACAGACCAGACTCAACAATGAAAACCTTGATATACCAGACCCGTCGGTCGTCTATACCAACCAATCGCTCATCACTGGGCCATCAGACTCACAAAATCGTCCCACTTGCCCCCAAAGCTGGCGTAGTAATCGGTGCTGAGATGGGTAATGAACACCTCATCTGCTATTCGTCGCACCTGCTGGACAAACCCACGCAGTTCTGACCCTTCCACGCTCTCTGGCAGAGAGTGGATCACCGCGCACAGCTGGCTACGGTTGCTGTCGGCTATCTCTTCGAAAAGCCTGGCCCCATCGCGCTCCTGAAAAGTGTCATAAGTTGCCTCGAAGACGACAGTCGAGTCAGCGGTCAGCAGGTAGCGAGAGTCCGGGACAACTCCGGGATTGTGGAAAACCTGGCATTGGTGAAAAAATTAGCATCTTTACCACCCAATCCGAGAGACATGGAGGGCCTTGGTCGAAACACCGAAGAAGCCAGGGGAAAAAGATCAAGATCCAATCCCAGGGCTAGAACGGATTAAGACATGCACCAGGTTGTCGAGGGCATCAAGCAGAGAATAAACAGAACTGTAGACGTGGGATACTGGATATGCCCCGACAGAGGCTGATTTCCGCGTGGGTGCATATCACACAACAGCGCCAGGCACACTTACGAAATTGTCGGGCCCCAAGCCTGGGGTGTTTCTCACTATCGCGGTGAGCTCTTCCAGGTACGCCAAGTCATCTGCATCGTACTGTTGAGGCGTCTCATCAAAGAATATTCCCTGGACCGCGAGTCTAGGATTAGCGCTGATGGTAGGCCATGCGGCGTAGGTCTCGACGTCGGTACGTGTCAGAGATATATTGCGCTTCGCGTATGTAGTAGCAACATATCCTAGCACGTGTACATTGTCATGCGCCGTCAACCTAGGGATTTCCTTGGTGTAGTTGCCATCAGGCAGAGCGTTCGGGCCTGGACCGCTACCAGGGTTCACGACAACCGTGAAGTTGACATTGGGGTGGGCAGAGATCCTACGGCGGCGTTTAGCTGCAGTTCTCAATCAATCTGAGGAAAAGAGGCGTTTTCCGTCCCACGCTGATCCCTTTGCAGGCGGCTGATGGCGTTCGCATGGTTTCCAGATGCTCCTGCTTGACCGACAGGGGTGGGAAGACAAGACATAAGAAACATATTATTATTAGGCAAAAGAAAACTTACACATTCATCAGCGGATCCCACGCACCAGGGGCGGGGTACACATAAAGAGGAACAAAAACCTTTGCTTTGGGGCCCATGTGATTATCCTTGCGCAAACTGACTGTAATTGCGGGTGGTAGAACGATTGCGAGAATAGCAACAAAGGCAAGTGCAGCAACAGCGAGGCAAGACCACTGGCTGCGGAGGCATCATCGGTCTCTCACGTGTTTCTCAGGTCCCATCGCGGTGGAATCTATGCTAAGCAAGTAGCGCATCAGAATAATGCGACGAAGGGGGGGCCACCCGAGGGGGGGAGGGAAGTGGCTTCGTTGGGTTTGGCCATGGCGATAATTTCAGAGAGCCTAGGAATAAGTAGCTCCGATTCTCTAAACCTAGATGATGAGGTGACCTGCATGTGAGCCAAGTCTCCTTCTTTCGTCAATTGCCCGCGCCTAGAATAGAGTGGATCGGAGTTTAGATCATGCAGCAAGACTTTGGTTAGTAATTTCAGCCATCGCCGAAGCGAATAGTCCCTTCTCCCTGACTTAAAGTACCCAGGGTGCGTACTGTAATCCTGTGAAGGCGCATATAAGTTGTCCGGTACTAGCCAACCAGGGGCAAATTCAGCACCCTTCCCAAAGCGCATTGTTGTGTCCCATTGCAGGAAAAAAAAGCGCAGACGGTTCTTCATTTATTCTGATCTTTTGTTTCCTTTTTCATTCGGTTTCGATTTCTTGCCACATCTCACCCTGCTTGCATTCATTCGTTTCGGAGGATTATATGTTGTTGTTGTTGTTGTAAATAGGCGAGTCACGACTCACGATATCTTCGCCTGACTTGACTGGAAACCGGGGCGGTTACATCGAAAAGAGCCCAAAGACCGTGCCAGCCTCGCTTTGACGAGATATAAAAATTTGTGAACTCCTTTCTCCGGGTGGTCAACCTCGAGTCACTCACACCCGTCGAAGTCTGACTGGATAAATCCGCTCATTTTCTTCGGATCCATCATTGCGCTTGACCAACCGCATTTGCTTGTGCCACATTTCTTGGTTTTGTTCAATATTTGTGTCCTTGCTCTCAGAGTCGACAATGAACAGTTCTCGACAATCCGACGCAAGCTCCCCAGCGGAGCCCTGTTCTCCGACATGCGTGGACACGCCAGCAACGCAGTCTTCCGTCTTGTTCGACGGCAATCTGGATGAGTTACTGCGCAACTTCCCCCTTCGTCAGTACATCCTCGTCACTGGAGGCCTCGGGTTTATCGGAAGTCACACGACATTAGAACTGCTCAAAGCCGGCTATAACGTGATTGTGATCGACAATCTCAGCAATTCTTTCCAAAGCGTCTTCGACCGCATCCAAAATTTGGCGCAAAATCATCATGTAGAGCAAGGAACTGAAATGCCTGCCCTACATCTGGACGCTCACGACTATCGGGATACTGCCGCTCTGAAGGAACTTCTCGACCAATATCAGGTGGAGTCCAGATGGGGCTCTCCCAAGTCCAAGATTGCCGGCGTTATCCATTTTGCCGCTTATAAGGCGGTTGAGGAGAGCATCAGAAACCCGTTGAAGTACTATGCGAACAATGTGAGCGGCGTTATCGACTTCGCCTCGACATTGGGCGAGTACGGTATCAAAACATTCATCTTCTCTTCATCAGCAACCGTTTATGGTACGCTAGCAACCTCCGGTCTTCCGCTTAAGGAGGAGCTCTGCGCCCACAAAGATGAAGTTTTCCATGGAGCCGATGGAATCAGCCAACCCGTCCAATCCGGCTGTACCGGGATCACAAACCCGTATGGACGCACAAAATGGATGTGCGAAGCCATATTGGCGGATCTAGCAGCTTCTGATCCGGAGTGGACTATTGTTGCGCTCCGGTATTTCAACCCAATTGGCTGCGACGAGTCAGGGTTGCTCGGAGAGGATCCTAGGCAGACTCCCACGAATCTTCTGCCTGTCGTGGTAAAGGTCATGACAGGGGAATACAAAGAGCTGCAGATGTTCGGGACTGATTGGGAAACTGAGGATGGCACTGCCATCCGCGATTTCATCCACGTTACCGATTTGGCTCGAGGACATATCGCAGCCCTTGACGTTGCTACCGAAGGAAAATTGACCGAGAACTTCCGCGCATTCAACTTGGGAACTGGACGAGGACACTCAGTGATGGAGGTAGTCGACGCCATGGAGAGTGTGTCTTCGGGACGAATCCCAGTTAGGGCAGCCCCTCGTCGTCCAGGGGACGTTGGTTCCTGCGTTGCGGTTGCCACTAGGTCGCAACAGGAGCTCCGATGGAAGACTGAAAAGACACTGACGGACGCATGCAGCAGCCTGTGCAAGTTTCTGGAAGTTAGCGGCCCGTCCCTCTCGAAATGCTAAATCGAGTGCATGTGGTCTTATAATAATAGGCGCTCGGTGGTTTCCTTCTTTCTCTTGTGTCCAGAAGTGTGGCAACCTCACGGATCTCTTTTGACTTTGTGCATAATAGAAATTTTTTTATTCTTTTTTTTTTTCGAGGCACCTTCGCCAGACATCATTCTTGTATACTTTTGGCATGTGACGGTGTGGGAAAGGTGTGTAGTATTCGCAATTGCTTCATCATACCCTAATTGATAGGAAGACTTTCTTTGTATATCGCTATATTAGTAAGAATCGAGTTCCTCGCGATGAAATGATCAACTCCCTCAGCCATAATAACAAGGTTTTGACATCGCATCGAGAGTATTGAAATAAAGGCTGCGGGTTGTCCATGTCCATGGTACAATGCAATGATGTATTGGTGCGGTACCATCACCAGGAAAGATAAGTCACGCTAGATAAAAAGTGCGCACTGCTAGGTCTGGTCAGTTTGGACTTGCCAGAGCATAGTTAGCTCGCAGATAGAAGTAGATAGTGTATGCGCGGGGATTGGTGAGTGGCCCCAGAATTAGTGTCTCAGATAATGCTGCCAGAGTTCTTGAAGGGTGTGATGAAATGAATGCCTGTGTGCGAACAGGTATTGCTATTCCGTATAGAGCTGCGTAGGTGATAGGAAATCCAGACAATCCGGGCGAATGAGCAATTCCTGTGCCTTGGCAAAGTTTACCTGCAGGGCCCTCAATTTTGAGTAAGCAGTATCGGAATGAGGCTGCAGAAGGAGTATAGCCAAGGTTTCTCTAAAGCTTGTTGATGCGGGTCACGACCAGATTGCAAGCATGCTGTGTCATTGGAGTGTTGTACTTGTTAAAGATGCTGTTAAAAAGACCTCTTCTCTCCAGACATTACAAGCCGATCCAAGTTACTGGAGATAATGAAAACAGATGATGAAATGATCCAGTTGTGCGGGGGGCTGAAGATGTTTCCTAAATAGGCAAAGTCGTGGATTAACACGTGACTTATTTAGTCACGTGTATCACCGCCGGCTTGGCACCAATTTCATCCGCAGATTTCTTGACCTCGCTCAGTCGAGCTTCGCTTTCAGCATTGTGCAGCTTTGTTTTTTGTTTTTTTTTTAAAGACGGTGGTGCTGTTCTGTTTCAACGTCATATTCTCGGCGATTCCGTATTCCATCATGAAACTGATCTGTCAACGCTGCCGGTCGAGCATCCTAACCCGACTACAACCCCAGACTCTCACATCCTCGCTGGGTGTAAGTCAACGAGTTCAATTCCGCAAGTACAGCGATGGGACGCCTACGGTATCGGCTACGCCCCCTCCTCCTAAACCTCGACAGCCTATAGGCAACGATATCACTATCCCATCCGCAATCTCCTCAGCCACCCCTGGCGTGTCGCAACCCTTTAGTACCCCGGAAGGTGTCCACGTCGATGTGAACCCGACAGGGCCGACGAAAGCTGCCAAACCAGTCGCGGAACGCCCCCCAAGTTACTCCCTTGCCGGAACTCAATTGGGTGGTCTTAATTACTTCAGGAACAAACCGGAAGTTGTTGCTCTGGAGGATTCCGAGTACCCCGAATGGCTGTGGTCGTTGCTGGATACGAAGAAAGAAGCTAAGAAGGGCGGCGTGGATCCAAGTAGTATGTATCCGGTTCTCGGAGTGAGATTACGTCAACAATACTGACTTTAATTCCTATCTAGCCCTCAACAAGAAGCAGCGCAAACGTTATGAGAAGAAGATGGCCGCTCGTGCCGCAACATTACCTGTCCAGGTCCCCATTCACCATCAAGCCACCGATATCACGCCAGCCTCATACAATCGCGATGAGGAGATTACCGAAGATATGCTGGTAGAGGCTGCAGAGAGTCTGGAGAAGCGAACTGAAATCACAAAGAGTGCTAGGGAAGCGCGGAGGAAGGCAATCAGAGAGACCAACTTCCTGAGCGGTCTTTAATTATTTACATTTGCTCGAGCGCGTTTGGTTCGGGAAGCATTGTTCTTATATATGTGTTCCAATAAACTGGGGTGTACATTATGGCCAACCGCGGGGAGTTCCCTTTACCATGTACTCTTATGACATCTGCACTTCATTCCTCTTTCGCTTCTTAGGCAAGGCGAGACTTTCTTCTATCCCAGGATTAGTCCCTGTTTTTTTGTGTTTCTTATCAAGACCTAAGTAGTAAGAACACCTACTGAGGAATCTCCCAGTCCTTGTTCTCACCCTGCCCTTCTACCCATGGATAACAGGCATCCCACAATGCCTTAACCTCGCCATCTCCTAGTTCGACCAACTCCTGCCAGATCTTTTTATCTGCAGTCTTGAACCAAATCAGGAAACCTTCCAATACGAAATCCGCATACCCAGGCTGATCGCCCTCGAAAAAGGGACCGGTCTTCCTAGTTCCCCCTTTGAGCATCTGCACTATAGGCGTCATTTCCCTCTTCGCCTTCTTGATCATGCCTTGGATCTCGGCCTCATCCGTCGGGCGAATCTGCTCAAAGGGCTTGCCAAACGTCGCCGATCGAGTCCTTATATAGAATTCTTTTCCCCGTGGATCGAGGATGTCCGCGATAGGTGGAAGCACGTATGTATATACAGCGAGCGCAACGCCCCGCATGATTTTATCCACCGCGACCGCAAGGGCGTAGCTGGCATTACCAGACGGGAAAAGAGGTCGCTCTGGAAACTGTGCTTCTAGTTGACAGGCGATGGGGAGAGAGTCCATCAGGGCTCCGGAAGGGTTTGGTGTCACCGAGGGGTGGCAGATAGCTGGGAGGGTGTATGTAGTATGTGCGGTCCCCTCTGGGTGAGGCTCAACAGACAGGCCACTGAGCAGAGGAGCGATGTCAGGGTAGGAGACATAGGTCTGTGTATAGGGGATTCCTTTGTAATTCAGAGATATGCGAGTCTTCAGCGTGTTGGGGGACCATGCTTTGGAGGGTCCTGTTGAATGTTTGAAGGTTAGTATGCGTTAAGTTGTAGGCTTAGAATATTTGGGATATACCAGGTAGGGCCGATTGAATGTCAAAAAAGTGCACTGGACTGTGTTTAGCCATGGTGAGTTGTCCGAGTTCTGACCTGGAGGTTGTCCAAGGCAGAGATGTTCTTTCTGTCACCTACATCGACAATGCTGGCTTACTGTCTTATTCTCGCGTCACATTCCTCTTCGGGGGGTTAGCCTATTCCCTAACTATCCCTAATTAGACTGACCCAATCCAGCTGCGGACCGTGGCGTAGTACTGGGAGATCTAGGATTATATATAATACTATGGCACCAACGCGCAATTATGGATGTGGGTCTGAATAGCTTCATCATTACCCCGCAGCGGAATCAACTTCTTACCAGCGAATTTATTCACCACCAAGACCCAATTTCAAGGAACAACTGTTTGCCGAGGACGATGGCCAGGGAGTCCCAATGGTTCTTCCATCGAACTGCCCCTCATAGGATGGATGATCTTGCCATGTCAGACTATGCCGAGACACACGGACCAGAAGTGGAGCAAGCTCTCTTCAAGTGAGTGATGTTGTCTTCCCTCAGGCCGTCGCTTTTCTTTCTCAACCTTCACACCACCTTTGACAACGATAAAAACGTTGCACTTACCCTGTTGCTGGTCAGCAACCCCAGCTCTCCGAGCTTCCAAAAGCACTCCGCTCCTGCAACGCCTGAATCGATACACATCAGCGTTACCATTTTCCGTTGGGCAGCGTCGAACCTACCCAACTCCTATAATTAGCCTTATCGGCCACCATGGTTGCCATCACCGAGCTCACTGAGCGGACTGGCCAAATCACAATAGATCCTTCGTCCCAATCCCCTGCTACGAAGCCCATTACCGCTTTTTCGCCCTCCTTCCAGACTCACTTAGACCGGATATACAAGTCGTTGACCGGTTCCGCGAACCCCAACTTCACCAAGGATATTCAACGCGACGCTCAAGAAACGTGGTCCGATGATCCACTCAGCTCCTTGGCGGCGTTTCATGCCTACATGGCCAGTCCTGCGGCCTCTGCACTGCGTCCCGCCAGCCCGCTAGATGTGTCGGCGCCGATTACGGACTATTTCATCTCCTCAAGCCATAACACGTACTTGACTGGGAATCAACTGTATAGCGATGCGGCTGCGACTGCTTATACGAATGTGAGTTCTTACTACTATCTAGTTCTATATTTTTTTATAGATAATATATATATATATATATATATTCCCCGATTTTTTGGAAAGAAAAGAAGAAGCGGCTAATAATGAACAGGCCCTTTTAAGTGGATGTAGGTGCGTCGAAATCGACGTCTGGGATGGGGAGTCGGACGACGACGGCACAAGTAGCAGCAGTTCAAGCTCCGATGAAGAGAAGAACAAGGACAAGCCGAAGATATTGAAACGGAAGAAGACAGTTAAATCCAGGATAGGCAGCATCCTCGGCCGGAAGTCGACAACCACCGAGCCAGCTGCAAATGAGGGCAAAGTTGTTGCTGATGCTGCGAAAGTAGGACCAGTACGGCTGGAGCCGAAAGTGCTTCATGGCCACACGCTTACGAAGGGGACAACGTTCCGGGAGGTGTGTTATGCGATCCGGGACAGTGCCTTTGTCGTCAGTGATTTGCCTGTCATCGTGAGTCTGGAGGTGCATGCATCACTGGAGCAGCAAGAGACCATGGTGAAAATTATGGAGGAGGCGTTCAAAGGATTACTGATCGAAGTCACACCGGAAATAGAGGCTGTTGTGACTCCCCCACCGCTTCAAGATTTGAAGCGAAAGATCTTAGTTAAGGTGAAGTGGGTTGCAACTACTCCTGGAAGTCAAGAAGATGTAGATGACCGTACGGATGATCTGGAGCAGCTAGCGCAGACCAAGTCGGCCGGTACACCCTCTCAGTCTGCTTCGCCGGCTCCTCCAACCCCAGCAAAGATCCTACATTCTCTAAGCAAGCATGCGGTTTTTACAAAAGGCTTTAGCTTCAAACAATTCACCCAACCCGGTAGGTCTTGAAGATCCAAACTCATCCTTGACGGCATGCATACTAACTTCAAATAGAGGCCAAAGTCCCAGGACACGTATTCTCCCTCTCAGAGAGGGCAGCCCGCCAAGCAGATGAAAAGTACGGCAAGGCTCTATTCGAGCACAACCGAAAGTACTTCATGCGCATCTATCCATACGGTCTCCGCGTCAACTCTTCCAATCTCGACCCCACTTTCTTCTGGCGACGCGGCGCCCAGATCGTAGCCCTCAACTGGCAAAACTCAGACAAGGGCATGATGCTCAACCAGGGAATGTTCGCAGGCGAACAGGGCTGGATCCTTAAACCAAAGGGGTACCGAAGCACAGAACCAGAGTCGGCCCCTATCACCCGCCAGAGCATCGATCTCTCAATTGAAGTTCTAGCAGGTCAAGACCTCGCACTTCCTCCAGGCGACACGAATGAGAAAGGGTTCCACCCCTACGTGGCTTGTTTCCTGCATGTAGAGACTCCAGACGATGCACCTAACCCAAGCGGAGACGATAGCTCAGAGTCTGAGAAAACTGGCTACAAGAGGACTACCAAGAGCGCGGAGGGAAGCAATCCGGACTTTGGCTCCCAGAAGATCCAATTTCCTCCTTTATCTGGGGTCGTTGGGGAGTTGACTTTTGTTAGGTTCGTTCTGTTTTTTTTTTTTTTGGCTGTTTTGTGAGACCGGCACTTGGCTAACTGATAATTGATTGCAGATTCAAGGTCAAGGACGACGAGATCGGACGCGATTCATTGGCTTCCTGGGCTTGTATTCGACTGACCCGGCTGCAAGATGGCTACCGTGTGATTCGCCTCAATAAGGCTGATGGATCAGGTGCCGGTGGTTTTATTCTTGTTCGGGTCACGAAGGTCGTCTCGTGAACTAGTAGAAGGACCATACAATCCGTTGAAAGATCACTAGACAACTACAATACACTGCAGCTAGTCTGCGCACATGATGAATGAAAGATCCACAACCTCTTTTACTTCAACTACAACCTTAACGACGTCATTAGTAGAGATGTAGTCGCACACCAAGCACCCCTTGAACGACTTTACCACTACACTCAAAAAGTCCTCTGGCTCTGCGGCAAGCCTTAAATCACATACTACCAAGAATCCACCACCACGCACCCGATACCAGGGACAGACAGTTAGCTCCAGACAATCAAAGAGCTAAATCAATGGCACGGAAATTCCAGGCAATGGTCGAATTGAATAATGTCGGCAACGGCGGCAGCAGCCCCCGTTGGGCATCATCTTGAGCAACAACACGCAAGCGGCGTGATACAGTTGATCCGAGGAAATAGCGGCCCTGTGCACGAAGAGGATGTGTGCGCGAGGTGACGACTAGGTAGTGTCGTACAGCCGTTTTCTTCGCCGAGTTCTAATAAAGTTTGTGCGGCTGGACACGAGCTCTGTTGGTTTTTACGGCCAAGTAGAATACGGCGTAGGTTGAGTGTACGCGTCCTTCCTCTTCCTGACATCCCATCGGAAGCGCACTTGGAGGGGTGGAACGAGGCCCAGTGTCATACTGGCTTGTTGGTGATGCCACTCACTTCACGAGTACGGCATGAGCATGAGCTTTTGTCGGCGGCCAAATGCTGTTTGTGTTTGTCAGTTTTCCCAGTTCTCTGAACTTTGCTATGGTATGGTATGGTATACTAATCTCAGCCGTGCAGGTTGTCGTTTTCCTCATATTTGGGGTCCCCGATCTTCGCGATACTGCTACCAAAAGGGATGCAGTCAGGCAGCTCTGCAGATCTTAAGCAACGTCTACGGCAGGCCGAAGGATGTCCCGACGATCCTGGCGGAGCAAGCCGAGACTCTCAATCTCGACGTACTTCCTGTCAAGTTGAAGAACCGCGGGTACAGATGCAGGAGTGTCCTCGGGTACAGAGTGCGACAATTCCGGTCATGAACAGAGTCAATAATATGGTTTCGTACGGAATGCAGTTCCTGTACCAAGTCGGTGGTATTGATGTTATCATCGATCGTCCTTCATTGCCTATAGAGGAACAGCCACTGACGAAGACATCCACACCGGATGCTTCATCTCCGCCGTTCTCAGCAACGTCGGCCTAAGCCATGAACTTTCTCTTATCACCAACGACGGTGTCCAAATCATGTTCGCCTGGCAGCTTCTTCCCGACATTCTTCGTCGATAAGGTCGGCCCCCGCGTACCCATGATGTGGGGGTGGTTGATGCTCGGAACCGCACAAGGAGCCAAAGAAGTGTGCGGCCATACTCGTCGGTTTACTGCTGAGACGGCTAGTACATTAACATTGGGAGCAAACGTCCTAAGCGATGAGCATGTTGAGAGGGTGGAGATGGCTTAACGGACAGGGAAGTGATATCTCCCAATGCTGAGCCTTGTATCGAAATCTGGGTCTCTCTGCGAGGAGTTTATCAGTACGAGTTGTTAGTTGCTCACCGTTCGCAAGCTGGACTGTGTTTAGCTGTCGCGCGTGGGGTGTTAACCATCCATATACTGTACACTGGATTGTGCAAACTACCCTTGGGGATCCAAATAACAAATCAACAACAACTTCTCCAACTCATCTCTTTATTTGCTACGTCTCTAGAGTATACTTTCCGAAACCGCGAAAGAGGGGTGATGGGATAGCGCTCGGAGACTAGATTACGGAGCTGTTCGGCACGAGCGTCTACCCCCAAATGCTTCTTTGATTATTGAGTAGCATAGAGTCAATAAAATTTCGCGTCTCAAGATCCTGTCCATGAGCCATAAGAATCTGGGAAACTGTGAGGTCATGGTAGTCTACATGCTTCAATTGGATGGTGCTCGTCATTCATCGTATCCACTCAGATTACTTCTGTATACCTCATAATATTGCCTTGAACAGGGTAGGCGACGCCGCGACGGAGTCCTTGAGTTTGAGCCTTCGTGATAAATTTATTTGTCGAATGAGTCAATGACCTCTGTTAACTGGCCCGGCTCCGAAGCGTCGCGGCCATGATCGAGACTGTCGGTTTTTTTGTTCTAATTGGGAAATCTGAACATGGGACCGTGGTTTAAAGAAGTCTAGGCTCTTGAATCTGGAAGGCTAGTTGCGCATTAACCATGCCACCTTTCCTCGTCTGGAGGGGCTGGTAATGGGGAGGGGTAGAATAAAGCCAGGCAGAGGAGAGGATGAGCAAAAATTCGAATAGGAGAAGGCCCGTTGCTTGATCCAGGAGTGAGAAAAGGCAGAGAGTTCTCCGTTCAAACGCCGAAGTTCTCATGGCGGATGGTTGCAAACCCAGAAATCTGACCTGTCACATTCCAAATAGATGGATATCAAACCTAATGTCCTTTCCTTTGTGATGATGATAAATTCCAGCTACTGGCGCGAGCTAGCGTGGGAAACGGGTCTTTGACGATGGGGATTTGGAATTCGGAATTCGGAGCATCAACTTTGGGGACTGTACGGCTCCTTATTAGGATTCAGATCGTCTCGTATTCCCTCTCCCGATGCAAATTGAAGCAGGGATGATGTGAGTTGACGTCGGGAATCATCGAGGGGGAAAAGATGCTCTGCGTTCTTCGAGTCTCAGTGTGCATCATCGCCCAGGCAAGTTCCAAAAAAGAGGGCTGAATTCGATGCGGGTCAGCTCCACATCCTTTATGTATCGATTTTCATATCCCAACTGCCCTGGTCGGCCGACGTGACGCTCTCCAGTCTCCATGCATCACTCCAAATTTGAAAGCCAAGACCTGAGAAATAGACTGATCGACCCTTGAAGAGTGGGGACACCCAGGAGGACATTTACCCCAGACTTCAACCTCAGCAGCCCACTGCTCAGCTTGCGACCCGTGCTCCATGCACGCTGGTTCAACCGTGGAGACACAAAGAACAGGGTCTGCTAAATGGGGTATTTTCATCACAACTAAAGCTGAAGCTTTCGCATGCTCCGAATTCCCAGCTTTGTTTCCGGCAAGTCGACTGGTATGTGATCGACAATGAAGATACTCTGGAGAAGGACATAGTATATGTACCATCCACCAAATTCCAATGGGTACGCCGGTCATTCCGTGGCAAGGGTGTGATTGCGCCTTGCAGGACCAACTGAGGAGCCCTCTCAATAGAGAGATACCGAAAGTGGTATAGTCCTTTTGTTTACTTTTTCTAGGGAGCCGGAACCCAAAATTAATATACAGGTAGCTCGACTTCGACGCAGGTTTGCGCGCCCGAAATGAAGCTTCAGGGATATACCATGCCCATGGTACTGGGGATAGTCCGACAGTGGCGCCGCTGCGCAAGCCTTCCCCTGCAGTGTATCAGCCAAATGATCTTTCCTGGCAGAGTCAGTGCCTCCCGAACTCGCAACTTTCCTTGATCTTGCATCATCACCGTGATTGTGCGCAATGAATATGGTGAATAATCAATGGTCAGCTAGCATAATCGCTGACCGCACTTAAATTGACGAAGTGAGGGACAATAATAAACGCCGGAACCATAGACTATGATAGCAGGGGCCGATGGAGCACTAGTAGTACCCACTCGTTCCAGAGACCGGCAGTTACTGTTTCGCGCCTGTACATAACTAGTTGGCTATCACAAGGGTTAGTTGATTGGTGCCTTACCTGGCCGAATCTCGATAAAGATGGGATGGATTTTCTTTGACATGACGACTGAGAGAACCAGTCACATATGCATGTATAGTCCTGGATTTTGTCGATGGCTGCATTCATATTGACTGTCGCATAGACAGTTCCAAAAGTATATGTGCCACTGTCGACTGTCAACAAATCAGCGATTCTGTTACTATTTTTTTTTTGCTTTTTCGAGGGGTTTCGCCCTTTAGAGATACCAATGTTAAGGAAGTGGCACACATATCTGTCACGCTCCTCGTCGATCCACTGGCATTGCTAATTTGTTATGGAATGAATGCAAGTCATGGACGGGAAGATCCGAACAATCCGAATAAATCCTGCCGCTGATATGACATGTTTGATAACAGGGGGTTCGGGGAATGGGGGAGGCGCAAGAGGGGTGTGGACCACTGGACATGCGATAAGTAGCTCTTTGGATGTATTGAATCCAAGCTAATTGTCTCCCCAATCGATCGGTCCAAGCTAATTTGACGATCTCCCGGGGGCAGAGGAAAGGATTTGACTGCGCTGTTGCGTTCCCAACACGGCCCCAGGTTATTTAACCAGAGGCCGAACGAACTATATAAAGAGGGACCCCGAACGATTAGCTCTGCAACTGAAACGCACCCAGAAATCCTCGAACCTCGACCCTCGAATATTTTATTGCAAAGACATTAGCCATGTTCGAACACCCTACTCTCGATAAACAGTCTCCGCCCCCCATCCGGAGGGCTCACGTCGTTCGGTCCGTTAAGCCGCTAAGTGGCCCAGCGAGCAATGAAACAATGACTGTGAGTCGGCAACTTATGCCAAGTGAGTGGCCTTGAAGACTTCTAACCACGTCCCATGTTATTAGATGCCGGGCGTCCGCTGCCCAAAGTGCCAAGAATTAGGGAAGGAGGTCTGGGTCATTCCTGGGAAATATTGCCATATATGCGGAACTCCTTGCTGACAAGGCTGGTTCAAGTATGGCAGTCAGCACTTAAAAGCTCCACATTTTTGTTTAGTATTCATAACTGACAAATTGTATACAGATTTTTTGAAAGTCACGAATCACTACCTGGAATGAAACCCCCCGTTTCCTCGAGGGGGAGCAAAGCTCCAACATAGTCGCTTCGAGAGACAGGCAGTGCAACGTCTTTCGCATTCTTTGTGTACGCTCAGTGCGGGACAACTATATGGGCGAGGCGAATATCCTGATGGCCATCACCTTCGTCACATGGAGGGGCTCTTCCCTGCGGACCCATTGGGAAAGGAACGCATGATATAGAAGGGGTATTGTTGTGTACCATAATAATGAATCGGGTCAATGGGTCAATAGGTCAATGTATTTATAGACAAAGTCCAAGTATCAGCGTTCGGCAGCTAATAATTGGGAAAACTCTCGGTTTTTACAGAAAGAAAGATCCATCATCCTCTGTCAGGCAGGGGGCCTCATGTTGGAGCTCTTGACTCCTGTGGTAGCCCAATGCTCACGATCGTACCTTCCTAAACAGGGTAGATACTGCAGCCTTAGGCTTCAAGCATTTAGGTGAGGCGCTTATTGGCCTGAGGCAGCAGTACGAATGTGCCTAAATGACGTCATCGCCTTGAATAATCCCCGCCATCTTTCCAACTTGCACCTAGTAACCCTTCCCCTTCGCACCGATACAAAAACAGGTACTTCAGTGATCATGGTAGAGACTTACCCCATTGGCTCTCGCAATGAGTGCGAACGCCTTGTCAAAGACTGGGGATTTGGGCATGTTTTTACTTGGGCAGATGGCAGGTAAGACGAGTACTCATACTATATATATGCTGGGAAACATATGTCGAAGAAGTACGGTCAGGTAGTTGCTAACAAGAACAGCAACGCATACTACCCCCCTCATACACATGGAGGTCTAACAACGCATCTCATCCGTTGGGGAACCTTGACAATTACTTACCCTGACGATAATGTCAAGCTGCACAATGGGGAAGTCAAGAAGGAGACGTTCGGGGCAGGGGCGAGGCTAGATGTGCCAGCTGGTAAACGCCACGAGGTTTGGATAGGGGATGAGGGATGTGAGTATGTAATTGGTGAATAAGTTGCTGTCTGACTTGCGATACCTTTAATAATTGTTCGAGAACTACATGACAGTGTTTGGACATTTATCTTCTTAAAATGATGTTTAAGTATTCCTTCATTCGATGGTATCTAGTAAGTCTATCAATGTAATATAGTATAGGCATGGCCCGAGAGCACTCGGAATTGGGTAGAGCATGCAGTCCAACATCCGGTGTTGTCGTTTCAGTGAGTAAACCGAAAGTCAAGTCTGGAAAAGTAGTGAGCGAGTGCTAAAGAAGCGTATCTGTGAGAGTGAGTCTCGTACCGTTTGTTTCCCTTGTCACCATTAGCAGCCAAATATGCTGTCCGTTCATCACTGGACATTTTATCCCAAATTGCTGCTCTCTTCCTATGACAGGGATTAACAAGAGGGTATCAATGAAGCTTTTCGGAAGTGTACGTACTTGTTGCGCCACATATAGTAATAATTGGCCCCGACAAATAGGACTAAGCTCCAAGCAGCTAATCCTATAAGAGCACGATTTCCAACACGGTAGCGCGGCTTGTCGTCTTCTCGATAGATCTGAAGATCTCCAGTCAGCGAGGCCAACTCACTCGAGAAATGAGAGGAGGATGAAGGTAAGCCACTCACATTGTTACCGATGATATTGGAAGCTTGGACCATCATGTTGTATAGCGCACTGGCAACTGTCCTTGTCGACACTGAACCGGCATTCCTAGATGTCATGGCCACAACAATAGCATGCACATAGGGGGCACCAATTAGGATCACGTTGAGGATCCATAATACCCATGGACTAGTACCGTCTGGAAGAACAGCGAGCGCGATAAGAGGCACCAAGCACCAGACTTCAGCCACAATGCCGAGAAGTAAACGTACATTGAAGCGCTCGGAAATCCATGTCCAAAATAGAAGATTGATGATGAAGAGAGCGTAAGCCGGAATAGTCATCAAGTTGGTTTTGAATGTGTCGTATCCCAACGATTTCAGTTGGATGGAGATATAACTTGTTGCTGGGGTATTGGGGATCATCCATGTCAACCCTAGCAAGTAGATAGGCCACATATCATAGTCCTTAAGAGCATTCCAAAGCATCCTGGGAGTGACGGCTTGACGGTTATGCATCGATCCCTTACTTGGATCATCTCGGATAATTCGGTTGACCAAGATCTTTTCCTCACGCTCATTGAACCATCCATCCTTGCCCCGAAGAATACCTTTTGTCTGTGTTGGTGAAGCGGGCATCCAAAAAGCGGCAACGATACCAATCACTCCAGTAATCAGACCTTCATAAGCAAAGAGATATCTCCATCCTCCGGTTCCATCATCCCGTTTAATGTGGAGGAGCCCGAATGCTAGAAAGGCGCCAATAATAGCGGTTCCTTGGTAGGAGACCCAGAAAAAACTCAAGCGGATTGGCAGCTCCTTTGACTTGTACCAAAATGAAAGGAAGAGAATCGTATCGGGAATGCTGATGGCTGTTAGCAAGAGGTGAAACGGCAATAACCTAGTATTTGGAGTAACTTACAAGCCACCCTCGAACAGCCCCAATAGCGCTCTGCAGATATAGTATCCGGTTTTGTTTTTAAGAAAAGCCTGGCAAGCAGCAATCAAGCTCCAAGAGAACATCTGTATGGGGATCCATCGGTCCGGTCCAAGTTTCTTGGACAGCAGCTGAGACGGGAGTTCCGCGAAAAGAAAAGCGCAGTAAAAGATGGTTTGTCCGGTATTGTAATCATTGGTGTTCATTCCAAGATCCGTAAGCATTGTATCAGACGTTGCTTGGACCACATTGCCACGGTCTAGCTGTAGCGCGAAGAACGTGACACACGCAAAGGTGCATACTCTCCAATCGACCTAAGCCTAGGTTTAGCGTCGCTCATGGTTCGGAGTTGGTATGAGCAGTGCATACCTTTCTGACGAGTCGTTTCTCTTCTTCCTCCGTCCAGTCGAAGTCGGGGTCCCAACGGTGTATGCCTTCATATTCCGGAATTGGCTTATAGAACCTCGGATCCTCAGTTTGATCAAAAGCAGCCTCGTTGAATTCCTTATATCGCCCGCGATCCTTGTTTCCAGAATATGAAGAATCATCTGACTCGACGACAGCATCTGGACCCTTCTTCGACTCATCATCAACAGGGGCAGTACCAATCTCATTGCTGAAGGTGGCATCATTTATAGTCATCTTGTCGTTTGAGCTCGCCATCACGGGAGACAAATCAGAGCCCTTGGGTGGTAGACCAAGAAAATTGGCGATATAGACTACTCCGCGGAGTAAGGGTAGTTGCAGAATTTAAAGCTTGCCTCGTCCCCAGGCGTCATACAGGTGTTTTTTTTTTTCCCGCTTTGCTTCTGCGCTCATGCTATCACGCCATTTGAAAATCCATTTAGCCAACGCCTGAGAGAGCTCGATAGCTGCCCACGCGGTGGTGGATAACAACCGTCTATCATGACCAATCGTGGGCAAAAAGCGCTTGGTGGCCGCAAGGCACAGTTCCCGCTTATGATCATTCTAGATGACGAACGATCTCCAAAGGGACTGTAACAGGATAGGCCTTGGAGTCGCCGAGGAAGTTTTTTTTCAGGTTCCCTTTCGATTAGGAACTGGGCCAGTCAGAGCTATTCGACCAGTCCGCGCCAGTCCAGAGCTGCATGGGAGTTGACATCACGCAAGCCGTGCGGCAGTTGCGTTATGATAGACGAGTGAGAGCGAGATGATATCGAATGCGCCCCGAAACCCAGTGGATGTTTTGGTTTCGGTCGGCTAGGTATCTTAAGGCTAGGAAACGTCGCCAATGAGATTAGCGTAAGACGATAGTATATGTCGCCATCGCAGCCATCATCACAACATCGAGCTAAGCAATGATTGGCGTTTGGCTGTTTCTTGATCGATGAGGAGGCCGAGACGAACCAAGGTCGTTCGCATTCGTTCATACGTTGAGTCTGGAGGTGCCTTGACTTCAACATCGCAGACCTTGCGTTGTACCCATGGACCCAGCTAGGAGAAATTCCAATGCCTGTCCAGTAAAAAGGAGATTTAAAGAAGCGATGGTTTGAACACGGAGCGATTGCAGTGGAGCCTGGAGTGGAATCAGTGGATAAGGCCCAGCTTGTTCGAGACACGAGTTGAGTGGGGAGAAGCACCAGCAGCATCGATGTTGCGCAAATCAAAGCGTCAATGGCGCTATGCTTGGCCCGTTGACTTGCACTCTCCCACTCCTTCGTTTAGCACTCTGACGACCTTCATCTCCAACCAAGGATCCTAAACCAACTCGCTTCGCCGTCGGTCTAGGATTGACAAACGACATTCGATGACAGACGGCCTGGAAGTCGCCGAATCAAATGCACAGCCCGTATCCAATGCTCATCGCTCACTTCCATCACGCCATATAGAAAACACCTTAATCATATCTGATCTGCGCATTGTTCTCGCACGAGAGTTTTACCACTAATTGCGTTATGTGTACGAGCATCCTCCTCTACTTCGTATCAAGTTACGAACCCCGCCTTGCTGATTCAAGGCCTATCCAGAGTCCCAGACCAGCGACGAGGATCAACCATACCCCGCAGACATTGCGCCAGAGTGACAGAGAGCCGGGTAATCGGATGAGATGAAGGGTCTATATAACATGTCAACAGTCTGCAGACACACGTCTCTGGATATTCCAAGAACAATCTGTCAAAAACTAGCAGTCAAGATCAAACACAATGGCACCGTCTGTTGCTGAATCTGTGAGCGTTCGCGCACCGCTGAAGCCGATCCTCAAGACGAATGCTGGGCACAACAAGGAGAACTTAATCGGATACGGAGAGGCCTATAAGCAGGCGGACGAGTTAAAAGGAACCGTGAAGCAGCCTCCTGCATCGTTTCCTAACTACCTCCCGGTTTGGGACAATGAAACCGAGAGGTCAGTATACCACATGGATCATGATCCTATCTACTATACTAGCACTACTAGAACCCGTCTAACGTAAAGACTTGATTAGATATTCGCCGCTTCAGCCCTTTGAGCACCACGATCATGGAAAGGACGCCGACCCAACCTTCCCGGATCTATTCCCCAAGGATGGAGACTTCCACCTGGACGAGCTGACGCCCACCATCGGATCCGAAGTCTACGGTATCCAATTAAGCCAACTAACACAGCAAGGCAAGGACCAGCTCGCCTTGTTCGTTGCCCAGAGGAAGGTCGTTGCATTCCGCGACCAGGACTTCGCGCACCTCCCCATCGACAAGGCCCTCGAATTCGGCGGCTACTTCGGCCGCCACCACATCCACCAAGCCTCTGGTGCCCCAAAGGGCTACCCCGAGATTCACCTCGTGCACCGCGGAGCAGAGGATACCAGCGGCGCCGACTTCCTAGCTGGCCACACGAACTCCATCACCTGGCACTCAGACGTGACCTTCGAGGTGCAACCCCCCGGCACGACATTCCTCTACCTCCTCGACGGCCCCTCTACCGGCGGAGACACTCTCTTTGCAGACATGGTTCAAGCCTACAAGCGCCTCTCCCCTGGATTCCGGACACGACTCCACGGTCTCAAGGCCGTTCACTCCGGCCTCGAGCAGGTCAACAACAGCCTTAGTAAGGGCGGCATTGCCCGCCGTGACCCTATCGCAACGGAGCACCCCATTGTGCGAACCCACCCAGTAACGGGGGAGAAGGCCCTCTTCGTAAACCCTCAATGTATGGCCCTATCCGCTCCTCAACCGCAAAATATTTAAAACTAACAACCCACCCAAGTTACCCGCTACATCGTCGGCTACAAGAAGGAAGAATCAGAATTTCTCCTCAAGTTCCTCTACGACCACATTGCCTTATCTCAGGATGTCCAGACCCGTGTGAGGTGGCGCGCTGGCACAGTCGTCGTATGGGATGTAAGTTGCTACCACTTCAATTCATCTCCCCTAAACTAACCTCGTTTCCCTTAGAACCGAGTTGCTAGCCACAGCGCGCTCTTCGACTGGGCTGACGGTCAGAGACGCCACTTGGCGAGAATCACCCCTCAAGCCGAGCGGCCTTATGAGACGCCGTTTGAGGCCTAACTCGTCGGTTGTGAATATGTACATAATGATTAAGTGTGGACGGATGTTACGATTGGCGGTTGGCACTATGTATGACAATACTGTAAATAAATGAGCTGAGTCTGGATGGGAATGGAATTTTGGTAGCGGAATAACTTCGCGCCTATTGGCATATGGAGAGCATGTTAAAATGAAATACGCCATTACGAACATAGCAAGCTTGAGGTCTCAGAAATTTATTTTCGAAATAGTTAATTCGTGAAGTAGTCATATCGTTGGGTAGAACACCTGTTATGTCTATTTGTCTTTCTGTTGCTTAGGGCTAGTCTGCGGATTGTATACCTAACGGCGTTGAAGCACACTATTCGAACAGTAAGAGAAAAGGTACTTCAAGGAAACAGCCTTGAATGATAAGAATATGAACCTGCATCGCTAAATCAGGGACAAGTGTAATACAACTGCATCATCGCACCAAATCGACCGCAGCAGGCGAGGACGCCCCCAACGCCAGCAGACCGACAACCATCTCCACTAATCAAACCCAATTGCAATCAAAAACGTCATCTTTCCTTCTCAAAAACAACAACATAGGGAACGAAGCTGATTGACATAATCGCGCTAATGCACAACTCAAGTCTCCGGAATGGACACCGACACGGAGTACGTCGCCTCAACATCGTCAGGAGGTGTAATTTTGATAGTTGGAGGAGATATTAGTGAAGTACGCAGGGCGTTGCGATCCGAATATTCAGAAGCCGCAGGGTTTGTCTCTTTGATAGATGAGCATAGAAACTGGCGTTGCATATCAGCTCCGATATCGAGCCTTGCGAACGCGTCGGCTAACAGGTCAACTGCAGTCTGTCGGATCGTAACGATGCCCCGTGTCTTCGATGTGCTCCCAACTGACAGCATCGCTGTCTTCGTGGCCCGCGCTTGAATTGGGCGACGCCATGGGTGGTGAGAGACTGTTGGAAATTCTGGTGGCAGTATTGGATCACGGTGGTAGAGATGCCGTAAAGTGACTACAGCGATGGATGGTTAGCATTTTGAGCTGGTTAAGAAGAGGAAAGAGCATCGGCACGTACAGGGGCTTCAAGTGTCTTGTAAGGTTTAGTTCCAGGTTCAATGAAAAGAGTGAATGGTATCAGTGGTGTAAGTGATGTTGTGGTTGAAGATTTTAGAAGCCTAACATCAATCGCGAATAAAGACGCAGTCATGCAAACACCGGTTCACGGAATCTCTTCAAACAGAAGGAGTCAACCCAGTCATCCCGCAGGTTGCTCCTTCCCTCGGGTCAGTTTCAATCTCTCAAACCGATGCAGGATTCCCACTCTCCAGTTTCTCTGAAAGGTTCTTGCTGACTGGGGGAGCATCTTGTTGCTTGCCTCCAGTGCAGTAGAGATAGAGTCATAGGTGGCAACAGGGAGTCTAAGTTCTTCCAACGACAGAGAGGACGTCTTTCCGGCTTCGGGATGAAGTATCTCCTCGACGTTGTCCACGGTTTCAAAGAAGATTTTCATGGCCCGCTGTGAAGTGACGCTATGTTGAGAGCTCGAGTTCGAATATCGCATATCAGGATTGAAGACCCAGATCTGGAAAAAGAGTCAATCAGACGGCACTGGCTTAGAGGCATTGGGCCTGGATGGATGAGATACAACTTACCAAGAGCCCACCTTTCTTTCCATAGTGGATAATGAATCTACGGGCGCTCTCGCGTTCAATGAGCTCCAACAACTGCGCAGCGACCACCAGCTCTATCGGGTACGCTTCCCAGGTCACTTTGTCAGAGCCTTCTTCAGCCGATGCGACTGCAGCAAGACTTGTTTTGAACAGTCTCCACCCTTTGGCAATTAAGTCCTGCACGCCAACCAGTGCATCACATCCATCACATATAAGCTCTTCTTCAGATGGTTGAAGAGAGCCATCCGTACATTCTTTGGTGACCTAGCAATCCTGAGTATTAGCAATGATTTCGACCAGAGAGGCTTATGTTTCCAGATAAAGTGACGAATTCCAAGTGTGGTTCTATTGAGACAAAATTACTAATTTGTTTGACTACAGTTAACTGATAAGGTCCCCTCATATACCTTGTCATAATCATGTTGTTGCCATCCCTCTGGACCAAACAACGGAGAAACAACGAGGCGAAGTCTCACTCTCGACATTTGCAGTATGCGAAAGTCGCAACAGTAAGAGACGAGAAAGAGTGCGAAATCCATCTGGTGAGGATAACTGCACAAATCCCCAGTCTTCTGTCTGCTATGACCAGCGTTCATACCCAGTGGCACCGAGAGCAAGACTTTAGTTATAGGGCAATTGTATCGAAGGCCTGATCATTGAAGGGACAAGGTCTCCTTCTTTTTGCCCATCAAGCAACTAGGTATCTTGCAAAGCGATATGGTTCCTACGGTGTCACGAAGGAATATAGCGCAATAGCGCGGAAATAACGGAAAGGAATGGGAATGACCCTTGCTCACCTTTTTCAAGCCCTTACACTCTATATCGGAGACAAGGAAAGTAGCCACATCCACAAGTACAGTCCCTGGTGTAGCTAAAACTTGATTTGATGCGCCATAGCCCTTGACGGTGGAATTTTCATCTTCAGCCAACTGTTTGTTGGTACCATCAGTACCCTGCTCCTCATGCGGATCCGGCTTATGACAGTGCCAAAAATCCATCATCTCAGCCCAGTTCCCGCTAGGAAGATCTTTCCACACCCAGCCCACAGACTGCAACGCACTATTCTCGTCAGATGGAGGCGGGTTGGTAGTAGCATTCGGCGTGTCAATAACGATCCTCTCGCACTGTCTGCACCGTAATTTAGTATCGGGCGCCATATCCCCCGCAGACCATGGAACAAAACTATCCATATGTTCCTCCACAGCAGACCGCTGCAGCAACTCAGCATCATCAACCTGCATCCGGTACGACAATTCCCTCCCGGTATCCGTGCCCTGCCCAACAGCACCATTCGCATTCCGCGCCGCATGATTCACACCGCTAAGAAGACGCCTAGACCCCTCCGTAACCCTCGCTGGCAGCTTAATGGTTTCTGAAACATAACCAAGCGGTTCGGGCAAGGTAACCGACACCGACACAGCACGACGCGACTCGGACAGAGAGATCTCAGGACTTGTATTGACGGGTACGGAAATCTGAACGCTGACTTGGCGGATGTTGGGTAGGTATTCGGCGTGCAGGCTTAGTGGTCCTGTTTCGTTATCTTGACCCATTATGATGGCGGTATTTGTGGTTGAGAGAGCTGTGTTGGTTTCGCGTCTGCCTCTGACTTCGGATGGATCAGTAGTGCAAACACTGTAAGTGGGTACAAAATTCACGTGATTCTTCAATTGGTTTCTGCCTTAGGCAATGAGTCTGGAGTATAACTATCATACAGTAAGGTTACTTCAACTTTTAAATAATTTTGTCATTGTCATGTCCTTATTTTTATTTTTTGAACTACCCCAATAACAAACGCCAAATCCAATCGCAACAAACTCCAAAAACCCCCAAAGAATGTTTTGAGCCAAAGACGGGATATATCCAACTATATAGCACAAGCCGCACGAGCCAAAACGCAAGAATATAGAAAGTTACACTCCATAGAAAGAATTAAACAAATCCACCCCACCCGGTAAACCCATCCGCAAACTTAACAGCCGCCTTCAAATAGAGCCCATCTGGATCGCCCCATGTCCTCGCCGTGTCCCTGAAGACACGGATGGCCTTAACATAATGCGTCTCCGTGGAATGTTCGCCGTGAAGTGCCTTATCCGTAACATAGTCCCATCCCTTTTTAGTGATATCCTGCTTCTGCACGGTGTCGAGCTTAATCTCCGGTCTCAGCTGTCCGATATATACAGCCAGGGTCATCAACCACCATTGTCGCACGAGGGGGATCTGGAATTTGGCGGGGATTATTGGGAGTAGTACCCGTACGGCATGGCTGGTTGTGAGAATGTGGACAAAGAAGAAATCGTATTTCGCGTCCGGGGTATCAGTGTTTAGTGTTGCAGCTAATAGTGCGACAGCGAGCTCCTGGCTTTCTCGGAGCAATTCCATTGGATCATCACTTTCGGAGATTCGCCATGCGTTCCAGTGGTCCAGGATGGTTGCTTCAGCTTCACGGAAGACGATTTCTGTGTTGTGGTCTCCGGGAGCCGTGAAGAGGTTGTGTAGACGCCTATCTGAGCGGACTTTCGAGAGGATTTCAAACACAGAGGTGGAAGAATAGGAGGCTTCGGCTTGGGAGTACGAGGGGTCGTCGAGGTATTTGTGGGTTGTGCCATGGCAGACTGTTGCGAGGGAGAGGGCTTCCATGGCGACTTCCCGGCTAGATACTTCGAAGGCGTAGGCGAGGTGGATGAGGGGGTGGCCGACTAGGTTTCAATTATTAGTACGGGGTTTCTTTGAAAGTATAGGTGACGAATACATACGATCAGAGGCTAAAGAGTTAAAAAGGGGTTCTTTTCCCGAAAATAGGTAGTTGAAAACCACTTTTTTCCAGTCGTAGCCATGGCGGACAAGCTCATCCTCGAAGAAATCGACATACGCTCGTTGGTATCTGTACATTTATCTGTTAGTAGCTGTCGCAGTATCAAAGAACAAAGATCGGAATAGCTCAGTAACCTACTCTCTCTTCCCTAGGTAATCCCTCCAATCGTACGTACTAATCTCGCCGGGAGAATCAGCCCACCCTTCCAACTGCTTCAACTCGCACTCATACAGCCGATTCAGGTTATCCGTGTCGGCGCCCAGCAAGAAAAAGGAGCATAGTGAATGAGGTACATGGTTATGGAATCTCCGCTCATTCCAGAGGATCGCATAGTTGGCGTGGTTGAGTTTGAGGAGGTGCTTTAGGGATCGAGCGGCTTTCCCATGGGCTGTGTCAATTTCAATCGTTTCGCACGGCGGGAGGTTGAAGACGACTCTCTCACCCCAGGGCAGCAGGCTTTTGAGAAAGTTAGATGCGGACATGGTGGGGTTCTTGTTGGTCCAGGGAAAGCTTGGCGTTGAGGTAGGTGGGTTTGGTAGTGAGAGTTGTGGTGAGCTTCAGCGAGATAAAGCTGGCATATCCATGTATACCAATAGGATACGGTCTGCCTTAAGGTCAGTGTAAGGTAGAGTTCGAGTGCGGAGAAGTACTGGAGCGATGAGAGAGAAGGTTGAGAAAGGCAGTACGTAGAAAAGCTGGGGATTGTACGGAGTAGTTAGTGACCTAGCTATTGTTGGGACGCATGACATAATACATCCGCACCCCATGGAACAAAGACTATGCCACGAGGAGATACACCAATTGACACCTTCTTCTGCAAAAGTGGCATGATGGTCCAGGTGGTTGTTGAATTTTCCGATCTACTTGTGATTCTCTTGGAAATCATCTCCTTCAGCCGTTGTTGTACTAATGTGATCATAACTTAAGGTTGGAATACAATGATACCAAATATATATAAATACAAGGAAGGTCCTGTCATGAGTCCGGTCCAGCCAGAGCAACCTTCAGGGGCAGACGGGGTTGTCCAAATAGGCGCAGTGATGCAGTAGTCTGTATACGAATTCAGTATCATCAAAGCGATGGTGATACAGGGAGCTTACTCATATTGCTACCCGTCACAGGTAGCTCGGGGGGAAACAAGAAAAGCACAGTGGTCAGGGAGATGTATGCTTGGGCGATCTGTAACAAAGGTGTCCCGAAGTGTCAGCTACCTCCGCAAAAGGTTTTAGGGATGGTTAAATTTACCAGGTTAACGATCTAGCCGAGAGTATGCGGTAGGACAAACGGTCTCTCCGGGAGCATCCGCCTACGCTGTAGGCAGTTTACCGCGATTGGAATACCGTATGCAATATCGAGCATAACCACTGATGAAGAGATAACCGCATTGAATGCACTATCATAGTGTTAACTGCAGCACGGTATTACTGGGGAACAGTAGAACTCACCTTGAGGAGCCAAGGAAAACAAATCCGAATACAATCACACAGAAGCTTGTTAGAAATAATCCATTGAGAGGAACCTGAAGTTTCGGATGGGCTTTGCTAAAGAAAGGCGAGGCAGGAAGTCCGCCGTCTCTGTCATCGGCCGTCAGTGAAACGTTAACAATTTCCGACACAAAAAACGGCTGGCTCACCTCGCAAATGAGTAGTTCATACGGCTGCTCGTTGTCATAATGGCGGTAGCCGCAAAGACAACGTAAATCAGCGGAAACCTAGTAGAATTCATTAGCATCAAGCGACAACATGAATTATGCAAGAAACGAGTGGGAGACATACGTAAGAAGGCAAATAGATCCCGTGTTGCTCCCTGTCGCATCATGGAAGATCTGCAGGAGATGTCTTGCAGCAGACTCGATGACCCGATTGATATCTCCTACAACGAAAAGTAACATGATGAGGAAAACTAGGCCGGTGAAAATGCGGATGACAACGCATCCAATCATGATCTTGGGTCTGACTACTGAGGGATTTGGTATTTCTGGCACCAGTTATAAGCCTTTCGGTAATCTTCTGTTTGTTGCATACCTTCAATCATATAGGGCAACGCCGTCCTTAATGGTTGTTAGTCAAAGCTTCCTAGAAAAGATAATAATAACCTACAAATCCCGTGAGACCGAGACCTCCTTGCAGCAGCTGTACGAGTTAGCAATAAAACTCAGCTCCAAATGTGCGCAAGCTTACCCCAAGTAGCCAAGCAACACCGTCAGGCCCTAACTTGCACGAGCTTCATTTTCAATCCAAAGAGCGCGGGATAGCATACAGCCTGTTGTATTGATGAACTCGCCGAATACGAACCTAAACACATCAGCTATCCTTCCTCTTCATGTATGCGAACGACATCCTTACTTTCCGGTATGATGATTCGGCGACGCGCATGAGAGAAGCGTGATTGAGATGACAATGAACCCGGCGAGAGACCAGATGACTAGACATATCAGCACCTGCAAGTGTTTCCCTATCCAAGAGCGCGGAGTTCATACAGGCAACCTTAGTGACCAATGGAAGTATTGAGTTCATAATGCATTGAAGATCAATGCAATAAGGTTAATCCCGATATAAAGGAGAAATTGATGCCAGCGTTGGAACTCAAAAAGCTAGCGCATGGAGTTAAAACTTAAAGTCAAAAGCAGAGCTATTGGGATCGCACCGGATGAACCAGGGGAATAATTCCCATGATGAGACTGCTTCCTAGCAGCCCACCGGTGGCTAAGGCTAACCGAAGACCATCAGCTTTGTTCTTGTGCCCAATTGGATTGCCTATAGTTACCCAGCCAGAGACATTTGCCCATCCTGTAATCTAGGATAAAATCGGCATCTACTGTTCCCATGAGACTATAAGAACTGTCCAGCAAGAGCATATTGCATAAAACTGGGGAAGACTGACTAGCTATATGATTTGGAACGTGTTAGTAAAACCGTTTCACACGTCAATTTCATAGGGGATAGCTTACCTGCAGCCCAATGGTACTGTCCACCAGCGCTATTCGACCATTAGACGTGATTTCGGTTTCCCACAGCAACTGGGTCATGCACTCACGTAGGATAGGCCGAGAGGAATTCTGCGAACAATGTAGTAACATATACCAGCAGTAACCAAACCTAGTACGAACCGTATGAGTAACAGAATACGTATAGACAGGGTCGCTAGATCTTACCCCATATAACACTAACACAACCTCCAGACGGAAGACTAAGGTTTAAACTGGCAGATAGAGCGATCCACGACTGTAAAGCATGAGTACTTAGTCGATTATCCGGATCATGATCTAGTTCTGCGATTCGTTGAGTAGGCAACATGCGTTTAGAATGGCAAATACTAGGCCCAACATCGACCTAAATCAGAAATAGACATCCATTAGTTATCAACAATTTGTCAGGCATCGTAGTTCAGAAGAATCCTTATACCTGCAGCATCGGGAAATTGCGCTTCAACTCGGGTGCATGCCCAAGGGCGGCCAATTACACGTCATCGTCCACCGCTTGGATGTCCTTCATGGTGCCGAAAGATTGCGAGGAAGCGTGCTGTCACATAATGAGGCGCGATGAGGGAATTTGATAACAATTGATCGTCACTTAGTAAGGAGCAAGAATGCGACGCAGGTGGAGAATGATAGACAAGCTCATGCCACCCGTCACTAAATAGCCTAAACTCTATGTGATTTGTTCCAACCACCGAGCACGGAGGAACACCGATCAGCAGTATCGGTGCCTTTGCCTGGTCGTGCAGATGGACAGAAGGAGTCGGACCAGGCGATGCCCAGGCTCATTGCTTATTGATCCACACAGATAGAAGATAACTAGCATAATAAGACAATGAATCATACGTCTTCTCGATTAAATAACTATTCTACACATCATTTGGAAGTACGTGAGTTAAGGAGAACGAGCATAATTTGAACTGCCACCCCAAGAGTACCACTAGGAAATGTACTTCCGTAGCTATAAAACAGTTAGCATCTCCCCACCGCCACCATGACACGCAAGAGAGACTTACATCAAGCGTCAAAGATTTGCTGCTATTCTCCGTTTGGTCCCTGTAAACACCCACCAGGGCCTCACTGTTTTGGAACAATCCGTTCTTCAAACTGATGACAATGAACTGCATTCCAGGGGCCGCATGATCGTGAATGTAGTTCGCAATACGAGCGACATTGGTATTGTCGAGCGCCGCATCAACCTCGTCCAGCACGAAGAAAGGCGAGGGCTGGTACGAATGGATGGCGAACAGAAGAGCCAGTGCGGCCATGGTCTTTTCACCACCGGAGAGATGTTCCATGTCCCGGAAACGCTTCAGCGGAGGCATGGCGTGGTACTTGATGCCATCCAGGTAGGGCTCATCGGAGTCCTCAATGTCCAGATAACTGTTCGAGTTAGGTGTCGGGTTAGACTTCGGTAATCACACGACTGGGAGAGAAACGTACGCTTGTCCGCCTAAGGGGTAATTTTGACTCCGGGTCAACTCTCTATAGATAGGCCCGATTTGCTCAGAAATATGGGAGAAGGCTTTGTTGAAGAGCTCTGAGCGTTGGCGCATTACCTCCTCGAAATCATCTTTCGACCTCCGCGCGTGTTTCCGTGCTTGTTCAAAGTCCTTTTCTGTGCCTCGAAGCTTGGTTTCCACGCTCTCTAGGCGCTCCATTGCACGCGTATTTGGCGCCATTCTGTCGAGTTCGCTATTAAGACTCCGGACTTTGTCGAGCAGTTCTTCCTCGAGTTTCTCATCGGAATCCTAATCTGTCAGAATCTTTTACTACCCAGCCGGAATTAGAGAACTTACCTCCTTAAGGGTCTCGCCGAGAGAATCAAATTCCACTTCAATGCCGTAGTCCTGCACCGCAAAGTCGCCGTTTGTCTGTATGTCGTCGTCCACATCCATTGCATCTGGATCAGCCCCTTGAACTAGTTCATCGATTGGAAGCTGGTCAAGCGGGTTCGACTCCTCCGTCAATGGAACATCAATATCCTCGAGCTTGCAGCGCCGGAGAAGAGCATATCGGCTGGACGAGCCGCGTTGAATCTCTGTCTCTAGACCATTGATGGATTTCAGGGTAGATTCCACGTCTCTGCTACGCTTCTGAAGTTCTCTCCGATGTTGGGCGAGATTCTCAGCAGACTCTCCGTATTTCTCTTTCTGCCTCTCGAGCTTCTCGCGCAGAATCTCGAGTTCGGCATTAAGCTCGTCAAGGCTATTCCGTATCTGCTCCTGTTCGGCCTCGAGCTCCTCAATCAGATTTGCATCACGTTGGTGTTGGGTCTGCAGACTGGTGATGCGGTCACTAGTGGATTGCAGTCGCTGTTGCTCGAAGCTGAGCTGATTCTCAATTCTACTTTTCTGTGTTGTAAACTCGAGCTTCTTCTGCGCAGCTTCTTCATGCAGGGAGCCTTGTTGCACTTCGTACTCACGGATATCGCTGTACCCAAGACGTTTGCAGAATTTCCGATAAATCTCATCCTCGACACTGCTGACAGAATCTTGGGAAGTGGCGATGGCCTCATCGAGCTCATCCAGTGCCTCTTGCTTCTCCGTATACCTGGGTCGAAGGTCCTCAAGCTGCCGCTTGACGAAATCCAGCTCGGTGCGCTTATCCTTCAAGTTCCGTTCAAGGGCTTTGAGCTCATCACGGGCGTAGGAAAGTCGTTGTTCCAAACCAACCAACTCACCCTGCAGAGTCTCCTCCTCAGTTCCCCTGCGGTGACCCTTGGGTAGGTTCGCTAGATCTGCCATGATCTTGTCTTTCAGCTTGAAGAGGTTTTCGACCTCCGAGTCTTCCCAACGCTTGGAGTTTTGCTGAGGGCCGCGACCACCAGTCATCAAACCTCCTTTGTGGATAACGGTCCCGTCTAGGGTGACAGCCTTTGCATCCACATGTCTTTCGTAGCACAAGAACTTGGCGGTTGCGAGATCATCACACACGATAGCGTTACCACAAGCATAAGTAATGGCCCTTGCCACGGAATCATCGTAATCAACTGTCTCGATTGCGGGCCGCATAGCACGGTGCATACCTTTCAAGTTGGAATGGAGAGCTTTGACTTGAATGGTCTCGAGGGGAATGAAGGTGGCCTGGCCCGCTCTCTGGTCGCGGAGGTGCTGGATACACTCCTTGGCAGTCTTCTCGTTGTCCACAACAATAGCATCAAAATGACGCCCCAGAACAGTGCTCACGGCATCGGCGTACTTCTTTTGCTTGGGCTTACACAAATCACTGACACGGCCTTTGACACCGGGAAAGATGCGCTTCAGAGTCGAGATCAACTCTTTCGCTCGGATTTCTCGCTCCGTCTGCTTCTTGCCATTGTCTGCTTCAAGAAGTTTCTTCAAAACAACCTGAAGTCTCTCTTCATACTCAGTCCGCATCTGCGAGACACGTAGCCGCTCTGACGTGATAGCATTGAGTTCCTTCTTCTTTTTTTCGATATCTTTCGACGTTATTTTTGCCGTCTCATTGGCAGTCGCCTTGCGTTCGCCCAAGATTTTCGTATCAGCCTCCAGCGCCTGGAGTTGCCACTGGGTGCTGTCGAATTTACTCTTCAGGCTGTTGTAGGCTTCCGCATCAGTCTTTCTCTGGCGCTTGAGATTGTCAAGCTTCAGTTGTTCAGCGGAGGACCGTTTATTGACTTCTTCCTTGAGTTTATTGTATTCTTGCTGATCGGCTTGGCTGAGCTGACCACCCTGTTTGCTCAGAGTCTTTTGCCAATCAGCCTCCCATTGAGCATGAGCTTTCTCAACAACCTTAAGGTCCTTCTGCAGCTGTTTAACGCTATCGGACTGTGTATCACGTTCTTTGCCAATTTCCGAGATGCGGGAATTAAATCTCTCTGCCTTCTTCTTCGTGATGTCGACCTTCTCGTCAATCGGAACAAGGGCGGTAGTCGACTCTTCAATCTCCTTTTCCTTTTTGACGATATTCTTCTCGGCGGTAGCCACGTCGCGCCCGACTCTGGCATGAGACTTCTTTGCGTCTTCGACATTTCGCTCATACTTCTCCACAACCCGGCGGTATTCTTTTAGCTCATCATGGTACTTTTGAATTTCGGCGCTTGAGTCGTCAATCATGCGCTGGAAATGGAAAAGCTTCCATAAGATATGAGTGATGATGGCCTGGTCGCGTTCTTCTGCTTTTCTTGCGTAATTGTCAGCTTCCCGCTTCTGTTCCTGATACTGCTTGATCTCCGAGTTGATGGCACGGCGGCGATTAAGCTGAACCGTCTGTTGCTCGGCGGATTCCTCAGCCTCCGCCTTAAGCCGCTCATACTCTGCTTTGTACTCTAAGCTTCCAGAGATCTGCTCGATCAGGCGCGTAAGATCCTTCGGGGACTGAGAGGCAATCGCTTCCACGTCACCCTGGAAGACAAGGAAGTTTCGGGCTTTGATGAGGATATTCTCCGCCTCAAGCGCCTCGTTGTACTGCTGCGCAGCCACCACGCGGTTATTGATTCGGTATTCGCTCACTCCCTGACTGGTAATGGACCGCCGCCATTGCTGTTCCTCTCCCGCATCATCTTCGTAGACAGCCATCACCCACGCGGTCCTTGGATCGTGAGTCCCGCTGGGGTCCTGCGATTGTTCCACGTCATTCCCATCTTGAGTAGGCTCGACTCCGTTCGCCTCCCCGTCCACGGCGTTTCCATCGGCATCAACTTTGGACGTGCGCAAGACACGGCCTCGATAGATAAGATCGCGTAGGTTCGTCGATCGTAGGTGTGAAGATTTGATTCCTAGTACGAATGAAATCGCATCCATCCTAAGGCAGTCAGCGCAAATGAAATCACACTCATAATTGAAGTTTGTAGCACGCACGAATTGGACTTTCCCGACCCGTTGGGTCCGATAATCGAGGTAAAATATGCATCACCAAAGAGCAGCACATGGTGGCCCTTGTAGGACTTGAAATCTGCGTGCAACCGGTTAGTTGTCGCGGTGGTGACTTTGCCGGCCGGGGAATTCACGTACTGTAAAGCTCCAGTCGAATTAACTTCCCCATCTTGCCACTACGCAGTCGCTTCTCGCAGCGACTGTAAGAGCACAACAGCGCTGGGTAAAGTCTTCGAGGGAAAACGCAAGGCGGTGATGCGGAGAAGTGTTGTTGAGGGGTTCCGCGCCCATCGCGTGGACCGATCTTCCACGCGTTGTAGTCACGTGTTTCTATGTTCTATACAACTTCGACTACCTTTCACCCTGTTCTTTTAGATTGTTTCTGTTTCACAAAATGGGCGTTTACTAACTAGGATTTGATGAATGGTATAGTGGCCCAAGTTTTATCAATCGATCTGTCAGCCTCCCTGGTGTGTCAAGACAACAGCTGGAGTATTGAGAATTAATACGAACTATACCATGCGCTGTCAGATATGCAATGTCATGAATAGAGTTTATATGTACAAGATATAGGTATGAGATACACCCCACGTTGCGCTCAAGAAACGAGTAGTTATAAAAGTGGGTGAAAGAGTCATCAGAAGAAAGGCAAAGAACTCAATTGTTCGAGCGTTTCACCGAGACAGGATCCCCAACGACCAAAAAGTCTGGTGAAACATAGCCTGCCGAGTCCATCCGAAACATACCCTTCTGGCCTTCGATTTCCAGGATGATAAAGTCCTCCTGTGTGAATATCTGTCGGATGGACCGAAAGATACTATATAGAAGCATACTCAACTTCTTTATGGGTGCTTTAAAGATGCTTGCGGCTTCTGGGCTTGCTTGACCTTGCGTTTGTTGTCCGCGCTGTGCGTCAGGAGAGACAACCAGACGACGTGAGAAAATGATTTGACGGGGCAGCACGTCGAATTCCAGAGGCTTCCGGAATGGAACCATACGTCGCACTGTAAAGTGAATATATGCCTGGCCATTGGCGCTGATTGCTTTGACACTTTTGATCAATTTCCCAGTCTTCACGAGAAAAACAGTGCCCATAACACTCATCACGACACAAATACCTCCGGCCAACCCCTGCTGCCACATAGGTAGCGTCACCACTGGGTCTAGGAAGACAGCATTGGAATTGTACACCGAGTATGCGAAGCAGAAAAAGGCGACTCCGTAGGCGCCGAGTATATAGCTGCGATGCGACGGGGCCTTGAATAGTATTAATTCGCCTTCTTTGGCCACTTTCCGTTCTAGTTTTGCGATGCCCATTGGCCGTCGTCCGGCAAATTTCAGCGTCTCTTCTGACTGAGATGGGGTTTTAGGTTGCGCGGAGGGCTTTGCTTTTTGATATGGTATTTGCTTTTGTGGTTGATTCGCCCTGCTGGCGGCTTTTGCTCGGGAAACGCTAGAAGAGAAATATCTCCATGTTGGATTAGATGAGTAGATACCGCGTGGCAGAGAGGACTTCGGATATGGCTGCGCGAGCGCCCTGAAAGTGAACGGCCTGGCAAACATCCTGCTCCTACGCTCATCGAAAGACGATTAGCCAGCGGTTCACGGATACCAATGCAGGCAAGTTGCATATCCTGCCCTGGGGATTCATTTTGACAATTGTCCGATGGGGGAATCAACAAACTAACCTGAGAACCAAAAAGAAACCCAACCTGGGGAATGCTCAACGGCTTTCTCTTTGCGGCAACTGGATTGGGGTGGTTCCGGTAGAAAAATATTCCCGTCCCGGCCTACCGGTGAGATCAAATGGGGATGGGCTCAACAACTTCAACATCTCTCGGATGACGGCTGGCGCAATCATTTCAATCGCTAATTGCTGATCGCACGTCTCATCACACGTCTCATCGCCGCTCACTGTTTCTCAATCGCCGTGGGTGATTGCTTGTCGGGATTTTCGCGAATCCCCGACCTCCACCGTGCCTCAATCGCCGATCTCAACGAGCTCTTCAGTATCTGCCCGAACCGGTCCACGGCCGTAGGAAGCCAACCAAAGCCGATTCGCGATATAGCAATGGCTTCTAACTACACTGTTCGCCACATTCCGGCCGTGCTGGCCAAATATCAGCCTCGTGTCGTCGCCCGCACCTCGCGACGTGAGTATTCCCCCAATACTGGAGCAATCAAGACCATGATAAGCCATTCGATTGCGTTACGCATCCGATCCCTCCAAACCCATTAGTATACAATGCTGATTGTTACGTCTATTCATCTCTAGGCCTCGCCTCCACCTCCGCTCAAACCCAGAACCCCGCTTACCCGCTCTATCCCTCCGTCACCCAGCTCCTCCACGAAAAGGGCGTCCCCGACACCGAAGTATCCAAGATCCCGGCGTCCGGCCCCAAAGGCCGCCTCCTTAAGGGTGATGTCCTCGCCTATCTCGGCCTCATATCCTCAGACTACCCCTCCTCTCAAGCATCCCGAATCGAGAAGCTCGCGCACCTCGATCTAAGCAACATCAAGATTGCTCCTCCACCCGCGCCCCCAGCCCCAGAACCAGCCCCAGAGAAGCCAGTCGCAAAAGCGCCTCCCACAATATCGGTCGCCGTCTCAATTTCACTGTCCACGGTTCTTGCCGTCCAGAAGAAGCTCCAGAAGTCTGTCGGCGTGACGGTCCCGCTCTCTACTTTCCTCGCCCGGGCCACTGACCTGGCTAACGATGATCTCCCCCGGTCACCATACACCAAACAATCCGCTAGCGAACTCTTCGATGAGATTCTCGGCGCGCAGCCTGTCCAATCTTCGCACGGTGAATATATCCCCGAGCTCAACGCCGTTGACGTACCCACCACGGTGCAACCCACCCAGACAGTGAAGGAAGATCTCATCGACTTCCTCAGCGGAGCTAGCACAACGAAGCGTACGCCGCAATTTACCCCGGCAGAGACCTTCGAAACTGAACAGGCTCTCAATGTCTTCAGCTTGACCGTTCCCGTGGGCGAGGAGAAGAGGGCCCGGACCTTCCTGGAGCGCATCAAGGCTCTGTTGACCATTGAACCAGCACGACTGGTTATATAGATTTCCCTCGTATCCTAATTTTACTTTTTAACAACTCAAATAGCGTCAAAATATATTCGTCACATAGCACTTGGCGGATTCCTTAAGAAATTGTCATCCCGGCCTTCTAATAGATACCAGCCCTACAGTTGAGAAACCGCAACAATATACTTAAATCTGGACTATAGCATCTACAAACGTCCCTAATCATGAAATTCAATATCAGACCCAATCTTGAATGTGATGTAATTGATTTGATTTGATTTATCCGATCCATCCTAGTAATGCAATGCAGTTCGCCTTGGAAGTATACCTATAGGTTGAAAAAAAAAGGGGAAAAACAAGGGCATCGAGGTCTTCCATGTCATCTCGTCATCAACGCTGCAAGAAAAAAGAAAGTGGAAGAAGCAGCAGCAGCAAAAAAAAAAAAGAGAACAAATGCAAAGTGAGCTAGACCACATCCCGAGCCAAATCAAGGCTTGCAGCAAAAAAAGGAAAAAGAAAGAAAGCCGTCCGTGAAATAATGAGCAACGCCACATCCTGTTCACCCGGAACAACACCGTCAGCGCCATCGCTTACATTGAGTCCCATGGTTGGAAAGCGGAAGATTGGACTAACTTTCGCATGCTAGAGTTGTGTCTAGTATGGCGAATCAAGAAATCAAGAATAGAACATTGGGGGTGGATGGACGGCGGAGGGAATAATGGGTGATGCTGGGTAATGTATGCTGAAAGGTGCAAAGGCAAATGGTAAATGAGACGAAGATCCGATGATATCAAAGCCGCGAGAAAACAAACCACTTAAAAGTCGCCTGCGAAAACAATGCTGTAACCCCGCAAAGATGCGACAGATGCCGAATTAGACCCTGTGATGCCACCCCCCAAGACCGTCCATGGACATTCGCCAAACATCGATAAAGGAAACACCAAGCCAAAGTCGGAACGCCGCGTCTAATGCATGATGTAGAATTCCAACGGGAAGTCGTCAACGGTGCTGTTGCACCGGATCTATCAAGTCGCTACCGAATCGTACCCCATTCCGCCAATTTGCTGCCTTCACGGCCATGCTCTCTGCCAGGTCGTCTATTGAATATCTTCCAGAATCGCAGGGTCTCATCACCAGCACCGGTTACCACTGTTTGGCCATCGGGACTCATGGCCAGATAAAGCACACGAAACGTATGCCCAGTCAGGGACACAATTTGCTCCATGCGAGGATACTTCCAGATGACAATCTGGTTCTGGCTATAACCGTGCGTACTGATGATTTCATCCGAATTTTTCGACCATGCGAGGTTACAAACTTGGCTACCGGTGTCGACTTCCTTGATCAGCGATCCCGTTGCTGTGTTCCAGAACTTGATAGTTCGATCAGCAGTACCTCCTCCAGATGCGAGGAGATGACGCTGATGGGGAGACCAAGTAATGGCTTTCACTGCCGCGGTATGATCAGAGAAACGGTAAAGGGGCGTTTCGTTCAATTTGTCCCAAACCAGGAGCTTGTTGTCATTGCCACCGGATGCCAGTTGGCCATCTTCCGTGTTCCATCTGAGCCCACACACCTCCTGCTTATGACCAGAAAGCCGACGAAGGTACTGATCCGGAGACCGGACATCACGGTGAAAGATATGGCGATCGCGAGAACCGGATGTGAGAATATGATCATTCCAAGCCAGTGCGCCTACACGATTGGTATGCCCAATCATGGTTCGTAGGCGGCGACAGCGCTCTGCGTCCCATATTTGCACAAGGCCCTTCCCGGTGCCGATAGCAATATGTGTACCCTATTTGTCCATCATCAGCACAATATTATGAGTTATGGGGGGTAAGAGGTGGATTTACCCTTTGTATCCAGCTGACACTGGTAACTGTATCATCTTTCAGCTCACATAGTTTCGTTACCCTGCCGGTTTGTGAATTCCACATGTAAACCGAGCTTCCTAGGCCAACGCCCAAAACGTTACTGCTCCCCCAATCAACCAAATTCAGGTAGAAATCGTCCTGTAAGTCGGGCGCATCCAAGACCTTGTACGGTACTTTGTTGACATAGCGAGGTTGTTTGCGAGGCGTCTCTAGTATTCGTTGACTATCATACCGGATGGGAGATAGGCTGTAGAGTTCTGAGCGAACGTTGAGATTCGGGCCATGTTGACTGCGCGGGGTCTTAGACGGTGTGGGATGAGCCGATCCGGTGCGTGGGGAGGCGTAATTAAATAAATTTTTATGAGGAGTCGAGGGGGTGATACTGGCGGGTGGAAGAGTCGATACAATATGTGAAGGCGGGGTATGAGAGCGAGTTTTGTCGTTGATCCCGGCTGCAATGCCGCGTATCGAATCAGGCGACAGCGAGTCTAGATCGGCTTGAGGGACTGTATTTCCAAATAGCTCGCTGCGCAAGACCCGCGAGTACATTCTGTTTGCTTCTTCTGCTAAAAGGATGTCAGTACGAGGCACCAATGCGACTAAGATGGACATACTCTTTTGGAAATGGAGCTCTGAGTGGGGAGTTCGCTTTTTGGTCTTTGATGGCGTTGAAGGACAGCCGTCCTCGTGAAGTAGACTGTAGGTAGCTTGAAGATCTTGACCTTCCCGGTTTGGAATGAATCTAGTAGAATGAGGGGTTAGCGAGGGGGATTATAGGGGGTGCCTCGACTAGATATAACAAATCCAGACGAGATGACTTTACTTACCTATCACCATAAACCCTCTGGCGTTTTCGACTTGGGCTAGTCCCAGGTGTCCGTTCACGGGAGCGCCCTGCGTCTTCATATTCTCTCAGCGCTTTGGTCAGCGCATTGGGATCAATTGGCCCGGAGGTAGTTCGGCTCATGTGTTGTGCTCCCGTTGGATCGGGAAAGAAAAGGGTTGTTTTTGCCGGCATGCTTGGGGGTGTTCTTGAGCCTGGGGGAGATACAATATGTGTTGCTGTTGACCTCGCATCTCTAGCACCGCCGCGGGTCGCTGGATTACCCTGCGCTCTGTTGCTATCGGACATGATACCGGGGAGTAAAGAGGAAATGCTTCAAATGGCGGTCGAACGCAAGATCGAGTAAAGTCGAGCGAACAAATGCGACAGGTCTGAAATGCCGGACCGCAACCTCGCGGGCGTCAACGAACGAATCAAATGCCAGTGACGGCGTCTCCGGCCAGCTGTAAGGATGGAGAATAAATAGAGGTTCGTTGACATTCAATCAGGCGTGAGTTGGTCGTGCAGTTGGCGAATGCAGCAGTTTGGGTGTTCAGCTCCGCTCCGGACAATAATCAAATCAAGTTGTTGGATTCTAGGCGGGAGTGGGTTGAGGGAGCGACGAAGGAGTAAGCTGGGCGATAATGATGCTGATGGCGATAGTTCTCTCACCAGACGCTGTGATAAATGGATCCAGTCGGACGGGTCGTGGAGGTCATTGGAGAGAGACCTGCCCACGGTCTGGTGAGGATTGATGGAGATGCGCAAGTTGTCTGCCCTCTCTTCCATCGGGGTGACCAGTGACCAGTGACCGATGGAAGGGGTCACGCGTCGGGAGCGCTAGTCCTATTCGATATACAGGGGGGCTGGACTTTGTTCATTGTTTTGATCTTTTCTTTATGAACCTCGTTTTCCATGGCTTATTTATAAATAGATAGGTAGGTAGGCTGACTGGATCAAGACTACGGAGCATCTTCAAATAGACGGCACTTAGTCCTTGTTTGTAGTCGATTGTTTGTCTTCACGTTGTTATACCCAACTGGAAATTAATTCCTCAGGCAAACATGATAACGTCTCCCGATCAACACCACAACATTATTCAGCTCCACGACGGACCCCGGCAGTTTGAAGAAAGAGGAGGAAATCGATCTGAACCACTCAATCCAATGACTCAATGATATCACACGTCTGCCAGCTTGTGTCTGGCCAAACACGCTGTTCCAGGTTTATTGACGCGAAGCGCCCACCAGGTGATTGGATCAGCGCGCTCTAGGGATTGTTGTTGTTGTTCTCCTCCCTTGGTTCTTACAGCAGGTTTCGCGACTGTCTCGCATTCCACGCGCCCTGGAATACGAAAAACACTCGGACCACGGAAGCCCCTTCTCTGAGGAACAGGCTTGCAACCTGTGGCTCAAAATTCTCCGCGTTTTCTACTCCGTCCAGACAATGATCTTCTCGTCCCACGTTCTCCCCTCTCATTCTTCGGCTTTCCGACCGGCGATGTCTCTACGGAGTAGATTCAACCACGGAGTATTTTGCATGGTATTTCCCACCTGAAAGTAGTTTCCTACGTGAAGGTAGCGCGCCAGACGCGCGCGACCCCCGAGATCACGCATCCATAGACAACTTGTGCTGCTCTGAGAGCATCCACGAGCTCCTTACTTGGAGTTGGTGGTCTCATGAACAGCGATGCTGGATATGACAATCACATGACGAGCTAGTAGTTATTAGGCTTAGCGATGGCTTGATTAGGCATAGTTCCTAGTTGAATCATGATCGTCTTGGTGATAATGAGGCCCTCGAGCTTCCTCTCGTATTCAGTATGATTTGTCGTAAGGAGTCAGAAATTCACTGCCTGGACATACTACGTACCGCCTACCGAGATACCCTGTGCAATATTCTCGACAGGAAGGAGGAAAGGTCGGTGACTGACCGCCAAGAATCATCCTGATGTATGGAAACTCGAGAGGACAACTTCTAATCTGGGATTTCGACTCCACTCTCCCTCCTTGAGCTTCGTTGTCTGCACAGCTGTCTCAGGGTACTCAACCATGACTTCAAATCTGACAAAGAACCTCAAGCAGCCGGCTTTGGACTTCCTGTCCTTTGTCAATGCTTCTCCAACCCGTATTGCCTCCCCTCTTTTCGCATCGAAATGTCCTGGCGTTATCTAATATAAAGCCGTCTAGCTTTCCATGCCGTAAATTCCGCCAAAAGCCTCCTCGCGAACGCGGGTTTCCAGGAGATAAAAGTAATCACGATATATATTATCCCCATTCTGCTGGCTGCTGACGATATCGACAGGAGAAAGACTCGTGGGCTTCCACTTGTCGCCCTGGTGGAAAGTATTACTTGACCCGCAACAGCTCAACCATCGTGGCTTTTGCGGTTGGTAAAAAATGGAAGGTGTGTATCCCGAAGAAGTCACTCAGTTTAAACATTTTACTGACGTAACCAGCCTGGAAATTCGGTTGCCATGATTGGAGCTCACACAGACTCCCCTGTGTTGAGGATCAAGCCAGTTAGCAACAAACGTGGTGAAGGTTACATTCAAGTCGGCGTTGAGACTTACGGCGGTGGTATTTGGCACACGTGTAAGCGCTGGCCCCGATACCTACACCAATTTACTGCTAACTAACCTTTCTAGGGTTCGATCGTGACCTAGGAGTGGCAGGTCGCGCGATGGTCAGGGCCGAGGACGGTTCTATCGTCCAGAAGCTAATCAAGATTGACCGCCCAAGTAGGTATATCCCTGTTCTATCTTCGGTCTATTCTATCTAACATCATCAGTCCTCCGTATCCCAACCTTGGCTATCCATTTGGAGCGCCAGGAAACTTTCGCCTTTAACAAGGAGACCCAACTGTTCCCTATTGCTGGCATGATTGCGGCGGAACTCAACCGTACCGGCCAGGCCGGTGGTGTCATCAACGATGCCAGCGACAAGAGCGCTGCTGCAACCGAGGGCGACAATCGGGAATTCTTTCCATTGAAGGCCATCACGGAGCGCCACCACCCGCACATTGTAGAGCTAATTGCGACCGAGGCGGGTGTGAAGCCGGCGGACGTACTTGATTTTGAGATGATTTTGTTCGATACGCAAAAGTCCTGCCTCGGCGGACTGCTGGAGGAGTTCATCTTTTCTCCACGGTTGGACAACCTGAACAGCTCGTTCTGTGCTACTGCTGGCTTGATTGAATCAGTATCTGATGACTCTGCGCTGAACGATGAGTCAAGCATTCGCCTCATCGCATTGTTTGACCATGAGGAGATTGGAAGCACTACGGCACAAGGCGCTGATTCTAGTATGCTCCCCGCAATTATCCGCCGATTGTCTGTCCTACCGTCTACAGACGGCAATGCCGATACATCCACCGCTTATGAGCAGACCCTGTCAACCTCTTTCCTCCTCTCAGCTGACATGGCACACGGTGTTCACCCCAACTGGTCGGCCAAGTACGAAAACGATCATCGACCGGAGATCAACAAAGGGCCGGTGATCAAGATCAACGCTAATGCCCGCTACGCCACCAACTCTCCTGGTATTGTTCTTCTCCAGGAGATCGCACGCAAGGCTGCAGAGAATGGTGGCGAGGGAATCCCTCTGCAACTCTTCGTCGTCCGCAACGACTCCAGCTGTGGGAGCACCATTGGACCCATGCTCTCTGCAGCTCTTGGTGCTCGAACCCTGGATCTGGGAAACCCCCAGCTAAGCATGCATAGTATTCGGGAGACTGGCGGAACATATGATGTCGCGCACAGCATTGGGCTCTTCAAGAGCTTCTTCCAGCATTATGTCAGCACTTCTCAGACAATCTTTGTTGATTAGGGCGAAGATTTTCCAGGGGATCTTGCAAACGCTAGATAAATGACCACAATATATGTAACGTCGTTAATAAAAAAAAAATACTAAGTAAGTGCGCGGGATATGGAGTGTGCGGAGATAGTCAATTATCGGACCGAGATGTTCCCGAGTCCGATCATGGGGTTGCTGCCTCTAATGTGGCCTCCATCGACTTCACCCCCCTCAGTCTTGTCTCCACACTCGTCATTTCTCCTGGATCCTGAATCACGCAACTCCTAGACTGTAGTGACAGCTCTTGCCAACTACCTGTCTGGCTGTCGAACGACGCCGCCTGACCTCGATCTCTCAACTGTATCATAGATGTCATCAATGCCCGGATGACCCTCTATGACAACACCGGATGTCTTTCGAGATGCGGAATACATCGCTGACGTGTCCAGCATCCAATATGGCAGCATTGCGGAGACATCTCCCACGCTCCAAGACGGCCGCTTGAGAAAGAAGCTTCAAACTGCAGCGAAACTCGCCTTCATCGACCGTCTACTCCGCGATCTGGACATCATCATCTATTGCGAACTATCAGCGCTCTACTACCTCGAGTGAGTGCCCTTATCACCTTGGAATCTCGGTGATTCCCGCCTCAAGCGCAAATAAGCTGACTTGATTAGTTGTTCCATAGTACTTTTCGCCATCCGGGCCATTGCACAACTGATCTTCTTCACTCCTAAAGCACCTCCCTTCGACCCCACGCGGAACCAGCCCTTTATTGGAGCCATTATCGCGAGTAATCTCCTTTGCATGATCTTCCACAATTTCTTCAGTCAACCTGAAGCCGACGAAGCAGCGCGAGGTTACCTACATGGCGGAATCCTTATCGACTTTATCGGCCAAAAGGCCCCGGTGCCGCTCACGCGACTCTTTTTCCTCGACGTGCTTGTTATGTTACTCAACGTCATTATGTTAGGCCTCATCGTTGAGCGGGTAAAAGTAGCCGAGTCCAGGGAAACCACTGCCACCACTACCACAACGGCCACCATCGCTCAGGATTCATCCACCCAAGGACAGGACCACGACCACGAGGAGCGAGGGCTTTTAAGCCGCGAAACTGAGCCCGGAACACAGTCAAACAACGATGAAAACGAGCGAAGGGAGCAGGTCTCCTGCACCTCCCCTTCAGGTACCAGCCCACACCATCCAAGCGAGGAAGAGCTCGAACGCACCCGGTTACTAGCCGATCCGGCAGAGAACGGAGGAGGACACACAAATCACCAACATGCGCTTGATGCGTATGCCTCTGGCGATGCCATCATAGTACGCATGGGACTGCTCGATGTTGTTCGAGACCAGTGGCGATATCGTCCTTCAACGGTACGACGGTCTGGCACCTATGTACCGTCTGACCAAACGGCGACATTCCTGCGAGAACGGTTTGGGCTCCAGGTTGGAACTGATGGGCGTTTGGAAAGGATCACGACGTAATCATATCTAGGGTTTCTTTTCTTACATTTTTTGTATTCTAGCCGTAGGGTGTTGCGGTGTAAATATAGTCTCTCGCCGATTTTTTGATGATAATCAGTAATGATATTTCATTCAAAAGGAATATATGTAGTTTTGATTGAATTGGATGATATAACGACAAGCTATGGGAATCTCAAATCTCCAAGAACACCGCCAGAACTCAACACCAATGAATGCAGGAAAAAACAAAATATTGCGTAAGATATATCTATTTGGACTTAAAACGCCGGATATGCCCTTTATCACATAAGAACGGGACCGGGAGAGAAGTTGCTAGACGGCCAGCCCCGCATTCTGAGGGGCCGGGATAGTCGAAGCCTCCACATCCGCTGGCTTCTCCTCAGCTTTTGTAGGGTTGGGGATGGAGTTCGTGCGAATAGGACCGACTCCACCAGTGGCAGGGGAGGTAAGTTTCGATCTCGGTTGACCACCTGCGGCTCTAGCCGTGTCGTTATTCGCAATTGCATTCTCAACAGCTTTGCTGCGGGAATCATCACCAGTTTTCATTGTAGACTTGTGAGTGAGGTTGAGGATCTCGTCGGCCTTCATAGCAGCGGGTATGAGGTCTTCAAAGCCCAAAATGTGGCAGTAATCAGCGTAGCATTTTGATTGCTTGGCTTGCTGGGAATGTTTGAATTTGCTGGAGACGAGGATATTCAAGAGGTATTTCGTGTTGCCAAAGCGGTTTTCGCATTCGATGCAGAACTTCATGTAGGCGTGGGCTACCTCAAGCCAGGGGGCGAGGGCGCCTTCTTCTTCAGACCGGAAGCAGGAGGAGTTTGCTTCAGCGGCTGTTGCAATCATAGCGCCGTCTGCGCCGTATTCTTGCATGAGGGCGAGTGCCTCGGAGCGGGAGGAAACATCTCCATTCATGACGCATGCGACGCCGGCGTTGTGGCAGGTCGAGACGATCATGCGGAGTTGGTCTCGGAGTGCGCGCTCACGTGGGCGCATGGATGTTGTGCGGCAGTGAATGGTAAGGCCCGTAATTCCCGTTTGTACCAACCTCGACACCAAGCTTTCCGTCTCCTCGGGCGTCCCGAGGAGACGAATCTTCACGGAAATGCCAATCTGAAACGGCTCACCAACTTCCTTGACTAAAGCTTCGAGGATAGCCACTAGTCTGTCCGGTGTACGTAGCAATGCGGCGCCCATTCCACCAATCGTACTAAACGGCTTCGGACACCCTGAGTTCACATCAATTCCATTCACATCAGCCGCGACCACCTTAGCCGCTTGAACAGCCAGTTCTGGCGAAGCGGTGCCCATCTGGTATATAAACTTTCCCTTCTCCCGTACCGGATCGAGGCGGCATATAACGGATTCCTGAGGGTTTTCCTTTTGAACGCTGTTCGACGGCATCCGGGTGAATTCGATAGTGCCATTGCGGGGGTTCACGCGGCGTTTGGTACCGATAATCGCCTTATCGATTGTTTCGGGACCCCAGACAAGGTCTGCGCCATATTTAAGCGCGAGGAGACGGGATGGTAGCTCTCCGGACCGCACCATCGGTGCAAGCACGACCTTGCCACGGTAGTCGACCCCGTTGGCGGGGATGGGAACTCGTTTCGGGGAGGAAGTCATCACGGCGCGGAGGAATTTGAGCATAGCATTCTTGGGCTCAAAGGGGTATGAAAAGAGGGCAGCGAGGAGAACAGTCTAGAATAGCTAGGAGACAAAACACAGTTAATCAAGGGCAAATAATCCGGATAATGTTGAGGGTGACTCGTAGTGAAAAGGCGGAGAATAAAAATCCTCATCACGTGCGATAAGAGCCTGTTCGTTTCGATACCGTACCATCTGTATTCGCGTACCTGCCAAGAAGATCACGTGTTTTTTTAAGGAGAGATCAATTTCGGCTGGCTTTCAAACGAGCCTGATCTCAATAATGAGAATTCCTGCAAAGACACGTAGTCTCTCAAATGGCGTCTTAGACGCAGGATAAATCACGAGGTACGCATTTCGTAAATGGTGGCGCTGATGACAAGCGCCTGGGCAGTGCATAACGTACTAGTACTACTTAAGTTTTATGTGTGTACTCCAATGTATCGAGAATTACGGACTGGGCGATATTCGAGGTCTAAAAACTTCCTACCAGGCTGCTCTCAGGCACCTGATCAAGAATTCACGCAGCGAAGAAGACGGGATTGAGTCCGTTGCTGTACCTCAATAGATAGCTTCAGCAAGGGCCCTCGGAGCCATCACGTTGTTATCGGCCTCAACTTTTAACCTCGGAGGTTGCGACCGAATTTCCTCCCGACAACTTCCTAGAATCCTTTATAACCCTCAACGGCGCTCCGCCTCCAGACCAGTCCTATGGTAAGCTTCCCGAATTTGCCTCGCCCAGCTAAGTTACCATCCAATTAACCCGATCAGCAAGGTCTCTCCATCGCTGGCTCGGTTCTCCCCATCGATGCTCCCGGGAACAAGCATCCTCGTACACGAAATACGTACTGCAGCTCCATTGACCCGGCAGCTGCTGCCCACCGCCCATCCGATACTCGCCCTCACTCGCTGCTCACCCGCGCCTCGTCGCACATCCGCAACTCTGGCCCCTCCCACTAAACAAACCCCTCCCTCCTCTCCCTCCTCTTCTCTCTCTTCCTCCTCCTCTTCCTCTACCACCTCTCAAGCACCGTCTCCCTTTTCAGCGTCTCGAATTGATCGTTCGATTGCTTCCGTAACAAACCGTGCCGCTCTAGTTTCAAGACATTTTGCTACCTCTGTTACCCCGCCGTCTACCACAATGTCCTACACAATCCGCAAGATCGGCCAGCCCTATACCCTGGAGCACCGGGTGTATATCGAGAAGGATGGCCAGCCTGTCTCCCCATTCCACGACATCCCTCTCTATGCCAATTCTGAGAAGACAGTCCTCAACATGGTCGTTGAGATCCCCCGCTGGACCAACGCCAAGCAGGAGGTATGCGCATCGAAACCCCGCCAGGGCAGAACACGTTGTTGTGGCAAAATCGCTGGCCACTGACCCTGGATTATATATAGATCTCCAAGGAGGAGTTCCTCAACCCCATTAAGCAGGACACCAAAAAGGGCAAGCTCCGTTTCGTCCGCAACTGCTTCCCCCACAAGGGTTACCTCTGGAACTACGGTGCCTTCCCCCAGGTACGTTAAAACAAGCAAAAAAAAATAAAACTAGATCGCCGGAATCTAACTCCGGTTCTAGACCTGGGAAGACCCCAATGTCGTCCACCCCGAGACTAAGGCTAAGGGTGATAACGACCCTCTCGACGTCTGCGAGATCGGTGAGCTTGTCAGCTACCCCGGTCAAGTCAAGCAGGTCAAGGTTCTCGGTGTGATGGCTCTGCTCGATGAGGAAGAGACCGACTGGAAGGTCATCGTCATCGACATCAACGACCCCCTTGCTCCTAAGCTCAACGATATCGAGGATGTTGAGCGCCACCTTCCCGGTCTCCTCCGTGCCACCAACGAGTGGTTCCGTATCTACAAGATCCCCGACGGCAAGCCCGAGAACCAATTCGCGTTCTCCGGTGAGGCCAAGAACAAGAAGTAAGTTTCGCAATAATCAGTAATGCAATTGCATGGTTCTGACCGTCTACAGGTATGCTGAAGAAGTCATCCATGAATGCTCCGATGCCTGGGAGAAGCTCATCACTGGCAAGTCGGACCGTGGTGATATCAGCCTGTACGTTATTGGTTCGCTTGGAGATTTAGAACCTGGAATGTTAACATGAGATACAGTGCGAACTCCGCCATCGATAACTCCCCTGACCGTGTCGACGGCTCCAAGCTTGCTAGCATCCCCAGGGGCGAGAACCTCCCCCCTGCTCCCGTTGATGGTACCATTGACAAGTGGTTCTTCATCTCTGGTGCTGCTGTGTAAAAATTTGTCAAGCAAAAATTATAAAATGCTAAGTTTTTCCAACACCTAGCGAGTGAACGTATAAAATCCCCCATCGGCTAGAAATACAATAGCAAATCTTTTACCCATATGCGCTCACAGAATCTTCATTAGTTCATGGTTTCTGTGCGATTCCCCATAGTATAAATGTAATAAAGGTCAGGCCTGTATGCTACAATGCATCTATATAATACATGAGCTCCTGGGAGAGCGTTATACTCACCATATTAAAAGCCCTACCATGTAGACATTGCTACACAGCTCTAGAATCTATTTACCTCAGGGCATGTGGAGTACACATATCAATGCAAATAAACCAAATCACCCAGCGCCAAAGGCATGGTATAATCGTTCACAGAGCAACCCAACCTAACCATGGGTACCAAATAGTAAATGTACATAAAAATACACCCCATCACCACCACCTAAAGCTAGTGATAAAATTCCATTGCCCATCCCCTGTCTTCCAATTTCTAGTCACAACTAACCCTTCAAGCTCTCCTCCCGCTCAATAGCCCTCCCCAGCCTCGCAATCTCCTCCACCACATCCCCAATCTTCATCTGGCGCTTCCCAACCTCGAACTTCACTTCCTTTCCGCCCTTAAACCCCACCGTGATCTCGGGCTCTTTTGTGGAGTTTCGCGGTAGCTGCGTGACTTTGATGTCGATGTGTGTGGGACTGCTGGCGGGAGTTGTGGAGGGATTGCGGAGGAGGGAGAGGAGGAGGCGGCAGGGGCGCGAGGAGGGAGCAAAGGGGTTGAAAGTTGTGCGGAGGGTGGATATTGTTTGGAGGGGGATCATTTTGTCGTTGGACTTGGACCTGCTGGTCACGATGTGGTTCTGGAACTTGCTCTATTAGTTTGGGAATGGTGGGCTAGAGGTGAGAGGGAGGGTGCGTACCGGTGCGAAGAGTTGGGGGCTTTAATTAAGGTGATATAGAGCTTAGTATTGAGATATTTAGTCTTGACCGTAGGGCGGATCTTTGTCAATGGAATGGCTTGTCTTGTTGTCTCTCGCGATTCACTTTTTGGGCGAGAAAATCCGCGGACAAATTGGAGTGTTGGAGGAGCCCCCAGTTTGCATTGGGTGCAAACTCCCGCTGTCAGGCCTCAGGAAATGATGACGAAGTTGGCGGCGGAATTAGACACATGTGCTTCTAACATATAATTGTGTCTTTCTTTTGATGATGCGGCATTAACGAGCTTTGAAGATTACTTTTAAACAAAACGTTGAAATAATGTCGACTGTTTCCGCACTCCAAACCCGCCTCAAAGAGCTATCTACTGCTCTCGCTCAAATCCAACCGCTCGTTTCTCGACTAAACAACTTTACTACGTCTGTGGGGCAGGGGGACGAAGCACGACTTGAACTCGGTGGAGAAATCCATTCTCGATTGAAGGACGCTGAGGACGAGTTGGAATTATTGAAGGATGATGTTGATGCTATAGAGACCACGACAGACAGCCGAAGAAAAGGCCTGGACTCGGAAAGGCAGACGGAGAAAGAGCGGGTTGTTGCGTTAGCTGGACGGTTGGCAAATGACCTGAAAAGGTAGGCTGAACATCTGCTACTTAGAGCTGGGATTCTACTATATACGAATGCTAAATGTAATGCTGCTTTGCAGGACGCGAGGCAACTTTCGCAACGCCCAGTTGCAAGCAAAGCGGAATACGGAACTTGCTCGGCGCAAGGAGCGGGAGCTGCTCTTCTCAAGATCGGAGGGTGTTGAGAGACGAAACTCTGCGAAAGAGAAGTTGACTCAGGAGGATATAGTCAAGAACGCCTCTCGGGATGTTACTACAGCATTGAGGCGGACTCACCAACTTATGCAGTCTGAGCTTTCTCGGAGTCAATTCGCCCAGGAGACGCTAGGTATGTCTTCGTATCACCCGGTTTCAAAGCGTTCTTCTAACGTGTCTCTGTAGAACAATCCGGTGCCGCACTATCTTCTCTGTCGGAGTCATATACCAGTCTTGATACACTCCTCTCATCGTCACGAAACCTTGCTGGGTCTCTTCTTCGCTCGCAAAAGTCGGACACTTGGTATCTGGAAACCGCATTCTACATCTTAGTTGGCACAATCTCGTGGCTGGTGTTTCGAAGACTATTGTATGGACCACTCTGGTGGATAGTCTGGATGCCGTTCAAGCTCATTCTGCGTTCCGCGTTTGGTGTTTTAGGGGCAGTGGGTATCACTAGCAAGGCTGTTGAATCTTCCGCGACAATTGGGACGCCCGGCACGTTAGTGCAGGAAACACCGGCTCTAGGTCATGCACCAACAGCCAAGGTCCACGGTTTTGAGGATACTGTCCCCGACCAAGTCGCAGGCATGGATTCGGCAGATCGGGACTGGATAATTGATAAGATTGGCGAGATAGTGGAGGAGAACGCCGACCAAGCCGGAACGAATCTTGACGATTTCTCCCCGGAAGAGCTGCAAAGACAAGAGGAGATACCTTCAAATACGAAGAAGCGGATGTATGAAGCGACGGAGGTGCTACAGAACCGACGGGATGAATTATAGACAGACGAGCCTATGATGAATGAAAACAAGATCTCCTTAATTAAACCGCAGTTGAGTAACACATTATACTGAGCATCAGATTTGATCCAGTCTCAACTTGAAGTTGTCTGGTCCAGATGGACTGTAGATCGAGTTCATCTTCGGCTTAATTGATTTTCTTGGCAAACGCGTATTTGAGTGGAGACGCGTCCTTAATCCTTGCGGCCTGCGCTTTGTCAAGCTTCATGAACAGTCTTTGCCTGGTTACGGACTACCATCCAACAATATATTCATCTTTAATTCCTGACTCACTTCCTGGGCGAGCCCAGCATGGCAGCTAATTTCTTCAGCAATAAGGCCCGCGCGGCTGCATCATCCAGCAGCTCAATGCAAAATCCAACAGAGGGGAAGGAGGAACAATCGCGACAACAGCCATGGGTTGAGAAATAGTATGTTATCACCTCACTGCAGTTGACCCGCATCGGACCAAGATTGACGATTTCAGCCGTCCTAAAACACTAGATGATGTCGCGGCCCAGGATCACACGACGAAGGTGCTCCAGCGAACACTGCAAGCTTCTAACGTAGAGTATCCCTTCTAAATGGAAATTTGGTGACGCTCTGTGCTAATAATTCGCTATACAGTTACCTCATATGCTCTTCTACGGTCCTCCAGGAACTGGAAAAACATCGACAATCCTTGCCCTTGCCAAATCCCTCTTCGGCCCTGCTCTCTTCCGATCGCGCATCCTCGAACTAAACGCTTCAGACGAACGTGGTATTGGAATCGTCCGTGAAAAAGTAAAAGGTTTCGCCCGTATCCAGCTTAGCCATCCCACAGGATTAGATGCCGAATACTTCGAAAAATACCCCTGCCCTCCGTTTAAAATCATCATTCTGGATGAAGCAGATAGCATGACCCAGGATGCGCAATCTGCTCTTCGTCGCACAATGGAACAATACAGTCGGATAACTCGCTTCTGTCTTGTCTGCAACTATGTCACTCGGATTATTGAGCCGCTCGCTAGTCGATGCAGCAAGTTCCGCTTCAAGCCGCTGGATAACTCGGCTGCTGGAGATAGACTGGAGCAGATTGCGAAGACGGAAAACCTATCACTCGAGGATGGTGTTGTCGATAAGCTGATAGCCTGTAGTGATGGTGATCTGCGACGTGCTATCACATACATGCAGAGTGCGGCTAGGCTGATAGGGGCGGCGCAGACTGGGAAGAAGGGCGGCGATGAGGATGCGGAGATGAAAGATCAAGGGTCTGATATAGTCACCGTTCGAACTATTGAGGAGATAGCCGGTGTGGTCCCTGAGAGTGTTCTGGACGGGTTAATCCAGTCACTGCAACCGAAGAAGCTTGGCTCTCCATATGAAGCCGTATCGAAAGTAGTCACGGAGATTGTGGCGGATGGTTGGAGTGCAACGCAGATTCTTATACAGGCATGTTTCCTTCGAGTTCTTCTCTGCACCATAATACTGACTACTAATAGCTTTACCGACGAATCATCTACAACGACGCTATACCCGATATTCAGAAGAACCAAATTGTGCTGGTTTTCTCGGAGATGGACAAGCGGCTAGTCGACGGCGCTGATGAACACCTAACAATTCTGGACCTTGCTTTGAAGATTTCTGGAATCATTGGTAGATCCTAAGTAAGTTGTCTTGTGCAGGGACATTCGCAAGGCCTGCTTGTGCCCCTAATATTCCGTCTTCTCGAATACGCCTGCAACCAGCACCCGTATAGCTATATCTAAGCTGGCCAAATCGAATGGTACAGCCGTGCAAGCTTTGGGAAACAACGCTATATCCCGCCGAATGATATTATCAGGATCAGGGGCTTGCCATATCTCCTAGGAACAGAGCAAATTTAGATTAATGACTGTATGAACTGAACCATGGTGACGACGAAACTGTAGGATAGTCAAAATCGCCCCTACAATCCGATCACCTATGAGTATCCCTGGAACATAAATTGGTCAAATTGCCTTTCTATAGTTCGTATCTGACAGAAGAAGCATCCAAGACGCTCAGGTGAAACGAGACATCCTGTTTGTCACTGAGAGTGCGGAGTGCGGCCGGCCGCTTTAGAGCAACGCAAACCAAACTCTCCGCATTTCACTTAACTCTACCCTTTCCCTGGACACTTCCCGTACTTACAACATAGAACCGCATTGTTGTCATTAGACAATTCCTCACTCTCCTCTCCTCTCCTCTCGCGATAACCACCCTCGACTTCACCTTCTGCAGCACCCCGCAATGGCCGAGCCCCGCTATCTGTCCGGCGATGCAGCAGGCATTCGCGAATTCTTGGATAAGTTCGACGTGAGTTTTTCGGATTCTTATATTGATATTAAAGGAATCATATGCTAATTGCTGGCTTTATTGCCTTAGGTATTCCTATTTGACTGTGACGGTTCGTTGTCTCCGTTACCTTACTCAAATCTTGCTGCATCCCCCGCCGCCGCGGAGTACATCTTCTGACAGAATGAGGCTGACATGGAGGGTTATCTAAACCAGGCGTACTATGGTCCGGCGATCACGTTTTCCCGGGAACAGTTGAGACCCTAGAGTTGCTGAGATCAAGTGGTACGTCTCTTATAACACTTGCCTACCTGCGAGATTTAAATTAAACTTGGACTATTCACTGATAAACCTACCTCCAACTACCAGGAAAGCAAGTCGTATTCGTCACGAACAACAGCACGAAGTCACGAGCGGATTATAAAAAGAAGCTAGAGGCACTGGAAATTCCGGCTACCACGGTAAGTATATACATACACGACCACTCTGACGCTATGCCAGGGGACAACACTGATGTGAAGTGAGCTATAAAGGAAGAAATCTTCTCCTCATCCTACAGCGCCTCGATCTACATCTCCCGCATCCTCACCCTCCCCGCTAACAAACGCAAAGTCTTCGTGATCGGCGAAACAGGCATCGAACAAGAGCTACTTTCGGAGAACGTCCCCTTCATCGGCGGTACAGACCCGTCGTTCCGGCGAGATATCAACCCAGAAGATTACAAGCGCATCGCTGCAGGCGACGAGTCCCTCCTCGACCCAGAAGTCGGAGTTGTGCTTGTGGGGTTGGATTTCCACTTGAACTACCTGAAGCTCGCGTTGGCGTACCACTATATCCGGCGCGGGGCGGTGTTTCTGGCGACAAATATTGACTCAACGTTGCCGAATTCCGGGACGTTGTTCCCTGGGGCTGGGTCTATGAGTGCGCCGTTGATTTTTATGCTGGGGAAGGACCCTGTGTCGTTGGGGAAGCCGAACCAGGCGATGATGGATGCGATTGAGGGAAAGTTTCAGTTTGATCGGAGCCGAGCGTGCATGGTTGGGGATCGAGTGAATACTGATATCCGCTTTGGATTGGAGGGGAAGCTAGGCGGGACGTTAGGAGTTCTTACGGGTGTTAGTAGCAAGGAGGAGTTTGTGGATGGACCAATTCGGCCGATGGTGTATCTGGACAAGCTTTCTGATCTTCTTCAGGGTTCGAAATGATCATGCGAATTTATATGCAGGTATGATTCATGGTAGGAATAGAAATATAGTCCAAGTCTAGTATTATCATAGAAATGCAGCGTGCATAGAACTCAACAAAACCCACAGTTTCAAGTATATGATGTATTGGGTTCCCTGACATACCCCTGAAGATCCCACAAAGCCAGAACGGTATCAATGGTGAGCTGGTTGGACGGCTTGAGGAATGCCGCAGCCTTCTGAAACCGTGGATGATGGGCCCGGATCTCCTCAAGCTCAGCCTGCGAGAAGAGCCGCGCAAGGTTAAAAACAGGAACTTTCCGACCAATCCCTGGAAGCATAACGGTTTCCGATATAGTAGCTGCTTCGGCAGCACTCACACCAGCATCACTACCAGAACCGTCCCCAAGGATGAACAACACACCGCGCTCTACCCGATCAAACCCTTCCTTCCTCGATTGCACCTCCATCATTAATCCCTCCAACAGAGCTTTCTCCGAATACGGTTCCTGAACATCAAAAGACACCCACACCTTATTCGCGCCCTGTTGCTTAAGCGTGTCCGAGACACGCTTCAACTGCTTCAGCGCCTTCCGACGCTTCATCCTCAGCAAAAAGTCAGGCATGTCAAACCGCCAGACGAGACGTGAGTCATCAGCTGAAGTCATAGGTCCAAACGGCGTTTTCCAGCGGAAAGGAAGTAGGGGTGTAATGGGTGAGTGCTTGCTCTTGTGGGTGCGTCTAGCTGAGTTCGTGAGTGTTTGGATGATGGGTATGCGGTCGAGCATGCGAAATTTGAGGTGTGGGCGGAAGGCGACAGTTCCCTCGCTCTTTTGTGCTGAGTCTACCAGGTCATCTTTTATGAGGTCGACGGGGAGGAGCCACAGTTTGCTTTTTGTGTTCTGGTCCTCCCGGGGGTAGGCTTTGGGTTGTAGGTTCGGGTCGGGGTTGGAATCTGTCGCGGAGAGGGGTTGTTCTACCATTCCCCATTCTGATAAGAGGGCTCTCGGCATACGAGCACCTGTGACGCTGCACATGCGGACTGGGGATGCGAGTGCCATGGCCCATGGATTCTTGCTGAGATCAGAGAGGTCGTCACTTGTTGGTGGGCGTTTCTTGCGGTGCCGGACCGTACGACCGGGATGGGGGTGTGTTATAAGGGGGGATTGAGGGAGCAGTCGCGAAGGAGGGGTTATAGAATCAGCATTATCGTTGCTATTGGTGTTGTTTTCGTTGTCGTTTCTGGTGGTGGTTGTGTGGACATGGCTGTAGCTAGAATGCACGCGACGAGACAGCCAAGTCGAATTCGACGAGCCAGAAGGGAGGAATAATTGGCGGAGTATCTGCAAACGCCATTGAGCATATGGTAGACGGCTGTGAAGGGACTCCATGGTCGACTGAAGGAGGCTGAAAGGAGAGAAGTTGAGTCCAGAGCGGAAACTGCGGTTTTTGGTCTCCGCTCCGCAACAGCTCAAAGTCGGTGGCTCCAACTGCAACACCGCGGAGTTTCGTCCATCAACTCCATTCCTCCATACTTCGCCTCTCCCCCATTCTCTTCACTCCTTACTTCTCAAATCTCACTCTCACCATGAACGCAAGCCGCTCGTTACAGCGATTCTGTCGCTTTGCATCTCGCCCTTCCGTAAGGAGCTTCTCTAGCTCTATCCCAGCTCTGTCATCAGCGCAACCTCCGCGGGGCTGGACGCCAACACCCTTCGTGACCGAGACAGTGGTAAGCATTTTTTCTTCAATTGCATTAAATTGAAACAACAGACACTAACGAGCTCTAGGGAGGTGGATGGCACACCTGTACGTGAATTCTTCCCAACAGACGCGAGAGCGCATTCTAACTAAAGAACCTACACAGACGACATCTTCTCCAGACTACTCAAGGTACGCACGGGACGTCTCCATATACCCCTAGTAACCAGGACGATATATATTAATCTGGGAACCCAGGAACGAATCATCTGCCTAAACGGCCAAGTCGACGAAACCATGTCCGCCTCCATCGTCGCCCAACTCCTCTTCCTCGAAGCCGACAACCCCCAGAAACCAATCCACCTCTATATTAATTCTCCCGGAGGATCTGTGACGGCCGGTCTGTTCCTCCTTACCAACCAATCTCTTTCGAAACAGAGCTGAGCCGAGTAACTGACCTAATGTGATTTATGTCAGGCCTCGCAATCTACGACACAATGACCTACATCGCCTCTCCGGTTTCCACAATCTGCGTCGGCCAAGCTGCCTCCATGGGCTCCCTTCTTCTTTGCGGCGGAAATTCCGGCCAGCGCTACTGCCTTCCCCACTCATCAATCATGATTCACCAGCCATCTGGCGGATACTTCGGGCAAGCTACGGACATTGCGATCCACGCCAAGGAGATTCTGCGGGTGCGACACCAGCTCAACCAGATCTACAAAAGGCATTTAACGGGGAAGAAGGAGATGTCGCTCGATGAGATTGAGAAGCTGATGGAGCGAGATTATTTCATGGGGGCGCGGGAGGCGCTGGAGCTGGGTATTGTGGATGAGATTTTGGACCGCAGGGTTAAGAATGGTGCTGCTGGTGATGGGGAGGGGAACAAGGAGTAAGAGTAGGATTGAGAATCCTGTAAGAGGAGGAAGGTGTTTATACCCATGGTGTGTTCTTTTCTGATGCTTCAAAATGTAATATTAGGACAGCAGTATGTATGACAAGTCTCAATGCTCGTGAACCTGTATTCGCGGTGTCTATTGGCCAGCCCAATAATATGAGAAAAAGAAGCCGCAACGCCTCATCTAAGATAATAAAATCCGCGCCTCCAGATTAAAAAAGACCAAGGTACTATATGCAGCAAAGCATCCCATCCAACAACGATAGATAATCCCCAAGTAGCTAGCTGCGAATTGCATCACGCCACAAACGAAGTAAAATAAATATCTAGCTCGCACCGCTAATATAAAACAAATAATCTAGACCGAAATCTAAGAAATAAATGCAGTAGATTGTCAGGAAGATCCCTCTTTCTGCGTGATATCTGCAAGGACCATGTCCTCGACGACCTTCATACCGACCTCCTCAGATTTCTTGGACTCGACACCATCCTCTCCAGCAACGGCTTGGTCGAGAGCCAATTTCGTCTGTCCGAGGGCATAGATCTGCTCTTCGATAGTGCCCTTGGTCACTAAGCGAATGACCTCGACTTCACGTGTTTGACCAACACGGTGGGCCCGATTTTCAGCCTGAACGTCTTCCTGGGGGTTGAAGCTGGAATCAAAGATGATGACCTTGTTCGCACATGCAAGATTGATTCCGGCGCCACCGGCCTTGGTGGAGAGGAGAAATACGGGAATGTCGGTTCTTTCGTGGAAGGCGTCCATGATGGATTGGCGATCTTCAACGCTTGTGGTTCCGTCGAGGCGGACGAACTCAAGATGCTGGTTTTCAAGCACATCCTCCAAAATGTCCATGACCATTCTGAACTGGGAGAAGACAAGGGCTCGGTCACCGTTTTCCTTGAACCGGCGGAGGAGCTCGCATAGTTTATCCACCTTGCCGGATTCCATCCACTCGTTATTTTTAAGAGCGAACTTCCCGAGAGACTTTGGATTATCCAAACATAGCTGGTGACACTCGAAATCATTGTAATTCTGCAATTCTTCGAAGATGGTATGTGGATCGGACATGGCCCATTTATCTTCTTGCAGGCAGGCTTTAGACATTCGGGTAAGAGCTTTATCAGTGTAGTGTTGTCGGCGCAAGAGGGGATGAATGGCTGCTTGGCGAAGCTTCATTAGAATGTTTGCTGACTTATTACCTGTCTTCTTTCCGGCCGCTCTGTCTTCCAAGAGCTTCTTCACCTCATTCTGTTCGTGTTCGTAAATTCCCCGCTGAGCGGCGTTCATCTCGCAGTACTCGACGTGAGAGTGCTTTGTAGGCAAATCGATAACTTGGTGCTTCTTCCGTCGTAGAACAAACGGCTTGAGCATCGACTTTGCCCTGTCGATTCTTTGCGCGGAAAGAAGTGCGGAATGGGATTCATCAACGGTCTTTGCTTTGTTGGAGAAAATGTACTGCAGATCTTCTTTGCGATCCTGAAAAACCTTGGGGAGGATAAATCCTAGCAACGAAGCAAGTTCTTGGAGGTTATTCTGAAGTGGCGTACCCGTCAAAAGGAGCCTGAAGCGAGCGCGGATTCTGATCAGTTTCTCGTACAAAACTGAGGTGCTGCTTTTGAGCATGTGTCCTTCATCATAAACACAGGCACAGAAATCCATATTGCGGAGGAAGTGTGCGTCAACTTTGCCCTTTGCGATTGTGTAGGTTGTAATAACAACATTAATGTCGTCCCTGTTCTCTTCAATTTGTTCACGAATCTGAGCCCGGACGTTCTGATCGGCATAATATGGCATCACGGAGAGTGTCGGACAGAACTTTTGGAACTCTCGAAGCCAGTTTTCTATGGTTGATGACGGCACGACAATAAGGTGCGGTCCCTTGATGCCTTTCTCGTATAAATGAGCCAGAAATGCTATCACTTGACAGGTCTTCCCAAGACCCATGTCGTCGGCCAAGATGCAGCTGAGCTCCTTCTCGAAAAGTAATGATAGCCAATTGATACCGACAATCTGATAGTTCTTCATTTTGAGGTCCTCGGCCATAATTCTAGGCTGCGAGATAAAACGAGCTTTCCGAGACCTTGATCCCGGTCCATCACTGTCTTCATCAGATCGTTGGCTAGCAGGAGTCCCAATTCCTGAATCGTGCGATCCTGGGGGCTCTATTGATACTAGCTCAAGCTCTCCCTCACGCTTGCCAAAAATATCAACTCCCCACTTCTTCATCTCGGATGCAACTGGTTTCCCTAACGTTTCACATTGAGCGACTAGCGAGTCCACAGCTTCATATCCTACCCACATATCAAGGCATTTGTCAACGATACGATCACCAACCGGCTTAGGCGCCTTGCGTTTCCTGCCCGTTTTTGTCGTTGTTTCTTCGGTAGGCGGAGCGGGAATAGCGCGGACTGCGTCAAGGGAGGAGAATGGTCGCTTTGAAACTATATATTCAGCGAGCTCCTCAGTTATCGCGGCTAGATCTGCAAGATCTGGAGCGTCACATGTGTTGAAGAATCCGAGAACTTTCGCCTCCAGACTCGTGCCCTCTTGGACATCAAATGCGGAGTCGGAATCGTCAGAAATCACTAGAGGGGCTTCTGGAGACTCGGATCGTGTGGGTGACGGACGCCTGCGTCCTTGCACCAGTCGACCGAAGGATTTCTTAGCAGGGGTTTCGTTCTGAGTTGGGCTTGACGGCGCTGGAGACTCTTGAGCTTTCGGACCTCGAATCAACCGTTTTCGGGGCTTCGATTTCTCCTCCATTTGTTGAGAGGACTTCTGTGACGGGCCCTTTGGCAGGTTCATTGCCGTCCATTTATCCTGAATTCTCCCCCTGGCTTTGATATTCTGTTTTGCGGGCGCTATTGGCGACATCTTTCTATTCATGCTTAGCTCGTCTGAGGACGAGCTAGCATGTTCGGTTAAATCCTCAATGCTGGCTAGATATTCCAATGCATCTTCATATCTCCCTTGTTTCTGTAGAAGAGCCTGCACGCAAGCATATACTGACTTCTGTGGCAGAACCTTTAGCATCCTCTCCACCTTCGCCCGCATTTGATAGTCATTGATATCCTGCAGTAACATTGATTGCGAGTCTACCGGTTGAGCACGCGAAGGGCCATCCTGGCGAGCTTTCTTGACAGCAACTCCCTTTTGGGTAGGGTCCATCTGCGCGGCGGATCGCTTGGCGTTCGAGGGGTTCGACGGGTCATAAACGGCGGAAGAGGTAATCTCTTTGAATCGGTCGACCGCCGTAGCTTTCTCCGGGCTCCTTGACGACTTAGTAAACATAGCTGGCTTAATGTCTATGCTCATCTGCATGTCGTCGTCTGAAGAGCCACCTAGATAAGTCGGACCGTCGTCGTCCAAGTCAATTGCTGGCGCACGTTTTGCAGGAGGACAGAATCGCGTGCCACTGGGCGCCATCAAGCTGGAGAGGCGACCGGGTCCGACTGGAGAAGGACGAGAAGGGGATGAGGCGGGTCTCAAAGGAGAAGAAGCGGCAACTTGTACGACAGAATTGTTTTTCGCTGAATAAGGAACGTCGACCAGCTGCGTGGGTTGCGTGAGTCGCTGTGTAGCGGGTGTCAATGGTTGTGTTGCAAGCATGTGTTGGAGAGGGTTTGCAAGGAGGGTGGCGACCGTCTCATATCCCCCATCTTCGTCGACCATATTGGAAGGAGGAGTGCTATGGACAATTTTTTTGTTGCTGATGGGGGTGTCAGGGACGGTGTCATCCATGATGAGCAAGTAGAAAGTGAATGAAAGTGAGCCTAGGACGGCTGTCTACCTGATTCCACCACCAGGTCGCTCAGGAAGAAGGAAAGAGAGCAATCGAACTCAGATTCTCAAAGGCGACTTTTTCTGCCCGTAACGGCGCCGCGCTGGACGCGATTGGGTCACGTGAACCCGCGAATCAATTTAAGACTAAGTCGGAAGGGAGATGTTGACTATTCCTTTCTATTTTAACTCTCTTTACAAACGCCTTATGGAGCTTTCATCCATAGCAACATTAGAACTGAAATACTCTAGAGCCACCAGACATGGCAATGCCAATGACTGAGTCAAATTGCAATAAACGATAGGGTCCATGTGGCGTTCCAGCATGGCAAGAATCCTATGGCTTGGTTCTCAAAGTATAGCAAAGGCGTTCTGCAAGGTGAAATCTTCACTGCAATGTCTATGCCCCTTTCTTCCAACAAATCTGTTTCGATATTGGATTGTCGCTCCCGACTGAGGATGATCGTGGCCTACATCTCAACAATTCGCGTGGAACCTCTGTCAAGATCGAAATGGTTGAATAGAGCGCCGGCTGGGATCTCAATTAGGTCGATTCGCTGGTCTTATTTTGCTTCGAATGGAGGCTTGAGCGGTGCATGACGCCCATGCGGCCATGCCACTCTTCCCATTCGATAGAATCGTTCTAGCCAACATGAGAAAGAAACAGACCTACAATTGATGGAAACGTTGTGGATCCGAGACCCTTGCACCCGAGTCTGGGGGCTCTTGGCTGGGGTTTTGCGTTGGACGAGAAGAGTCGCAATCCTCCCTCTTTGCTCGTTTAGACTTAAGCTAGCCTCACAATAGGGAAATGGGAAAATGGGGAAATCCCCGGGCCCGGCGGCACAACGCTGAAACCTTGCTTATCGACATGCTGTTGGCTGCCCGATGTCTCATACTGAAAGCTACGGGGTCCGCAAACCATGCATTTCTTTCCCCGTTGGAGCTGAAAGTCCCAGACACCTTGCTCCGCTAATTCCTTGGCTCCTCCTACTATTAAAAAGTCACTGAACCGCTCAATTCTTTCGCTGCCCCTGCCTATGAGAACTTGGTACTATGGGTCAGGCACATATTGATCACGCGGCACCATGAAGTTCCCTGGGAATTACAACACGTACTTTGTGGCGTTCATCGCCGCTGTTGGCGGAATGCTATTTTGGTTTGATATCTCGTCCATGCAATCATTGGTACGGGTCAGTACATCAGTACAATGATTATTTTGATAACCCCTCTGGTCTCCGTCAGGGCGCCATCGACTCTTCCCTTGCTGCGGGCCCTATGGTGGGCTCTGCCATTGTAGGATTCGTCTCTTACAAGGTAGGTCGCCGCGACTCGATCGCGTTCGCTTGTCTCTGGTGGCTTGCTGGGTTCTGTCTAAACGGTAACTAATGGGTTCGCGTCCTTGATCGCTGGTCGGGTCTTGAACGGAGTCTGCGTTGGAATAACTAGCTCGAAAGTACCCGTTTACCTTGCAGAAATCGCCAAAAAGGAAAAAAGTGGATAGCTCATTGTTATCCAACAATTTGCCATTGGTAAGGCCTCACCTCATCGCCTTCGAGTCTTTTCTTAAGCCAATTATCAATGTTCTAGAATGGGGTAGTTTAATCATGTACTTCGTCGGATATGGATGCAGCTTCATCTCCGGAACTGCCTCTTTACGGACTACCTGGGGAATCCAATTCATTCCCTATGTCTTTCTTATGGTTGGCTTGCCATTCCTTCCGCGCTCTCCTAGATGGCTCACAAAGGTTGACCGCACTGAGGAAGCTATTGCAGCCCTAGTCAATATCCAAGCCGGCGGTGATCGTGATGATCCGCTTGTTGTTGCGGAATGGGAGATCACGACGGTGCTTCAAGCTGAGTGTTATGCTCTTGTCGGGTGGCGCAAGTTTGTCTACAACGGCATGTGGAAGCGGACGCTCACTCGCTGGCTTTACAACTAGAATGTGAGGGCCTGTGAAATTGAGACTGAAAATGACCGCTACTGAGGCCATAAACAGCTGCATTTCCACCTGTAACTCTCAGCAGCAAGACACTGCCTTGGCGTCCTTATGTGCTTTGCACCAATATTCTGCACCTGCCAAGCATTATTTAGTTATCTTCTGGAGTAGATGTTTTAACTCATGCTTGACCTCAGCAGACTTCAGTCTGTTTTTAACTTACAACTAAAAATAATGCTGAAATGACGTCCTTCGCGGCCAAAATCAGCTGGCCTCCAGTGCCGACTGGCTTGGTCAAGCACTGTATAAAATGTCACTTGTTTCCTCCTTCCACCCTACCACTCATCTCACCATTTCCGGAGCCGATCATTTCTAGACTTCTATGTCAAATCTGTAATTTACTTAACTCGTCCTTTTGGACTGTCCATGCCCTTGTACTGAGTACAGTACCACCTAACTCGCAAATTTCCACGTTTCTCTTCCGCTCCACATAGTTGAGGACTGTGAGAAATGATGAAGATGGGGATATTGAGGAGGAAGCGACTATCCAAGAGAGATACAGCCAGAGATATACCCAAGAGGTAAGACTAATAACAAACAAATAACTACTACGTATTTCGCCTCCATTTCTTGCTGTAGCTACGTTTCCGCATGCTTCATCAGGATTCGCCCAAACCCCATTTACTATTTACTATGATTTTATTTCTTATAGGTAGGTAGGTAGGGTTGGTTGTGGAGGGATAGATAGCCTGGCTGCTGCCGGCTCGTACGTCGACTTTATGAAAGGAATCAGATGTACCCATACAGCCCGTCGAGGGGAAACAGAACAAACAAAGAATGAGGTCAACGATTCTTGTATTGCCTTGCTAAGAATATGTAAAGCCTCCACTCGTGGCGCCGTTAGGGCACTACATTTTGTCCTTAATATTCTCCTGGGTGACATAGAATGTATGGACCCCGTGTAAACGCAGTTAGGACCCTGCCCGGTAAGTATTGTAGATATTCTAGCGGCTGTACACTACGACTGACAACTATCAAAGATACTGTGTTGCTGTAAATCTGTTCTCTATAACAGCCGTCAGCGCACCCGCATCCGCTGCGGCTGAACAATCGCCAGGAGCGGCGCGGGCAACGCAACCAGCAGCACAAACCCCAGCAGGGAGTTGTCCCAGCCGTACCCCAGCCGGGCGTACATGTACGGCGCCGCCACCGGCATGAAGGCACCGCCCACATAGCGCAGAGGCAACACGGCGGCCACAGCAGACGCCGAGCGGTCACCAAAGATGTCCACGAGGTAGTTCATGATCGGGGTGGTGCTACTCAAGAGGGAGAATCCACACAGCAAGGTTGCGAGAGCCGGTACGATCCAATACAGCCGCTTCTCCAGCGACCACCCGTACCGTACAGGAAGAGGCCAACGGGGAAGACAATCATTGCCGGGAGGATGGGAATCAGCCGGTTTTCAGGGCACGGTGGGAATCCATGGTCCGGCTGTTTGAAGGAGAGCCCGCGAAAGAGGAAGTAGTCGAGCGTAAATCGGCACATGAGTGCACCACTCAGGGTACCGATTGCTGGGAGGTCAGACGGTGGCCAATTAGAGTGAAACACTTGAGAGGGACATCACTTACTCATGGCGATGTAGATCAGGCCCGACTGGCTCTCCGAGAAGCCGTAGGCTTCTTAGAAGACGGTGGCCAGCGTCGTCGCGAGAAGGGAACTGTAGGCAAAGAGGAGGGCCAGGTACAATCCCATCAGCACGGCGATTCGAGATTGGCTCAGTATGGCAAAGGGGTGTACCGCGAGGACGACCAGCGCCTTGACTGTTGCCATTCTCCACCCTTGAAGGTACTTTTGCCACGGTCTGACTGCTTCCTGGTCCGAGCTCGTCTTCTTGATTACCTTTCGGCGGATGACGGGCACGTAGGATTCCTTCAGGACGGCAGCCATGATGACCGCGAGAGTGGCGCTGACGATGGCCATCAGTCAGAACGTCCAGCGTCAATTGAGGTACTGTGTGATATAACCGCCCACAATGGGGCCCACGGCGGTGCCGAGGATGGGGATCAGACTCGTCAGCGACATGGCGGATCCCCACTCTTCTATGGTGAACAAATCGCCTGTGATGGCTAGGTTTAGGCAGATGGACGAGACGGACGCCCCCGCGAGGAATCTGAACACGATGACCATGGCGAAGCTATTACTAAAGCCGGCAATCATGGTGAAGATGAGGAACGAGAGGTTGAAGAAATGACAGACGGGCACGCGCCCCAGACGCTCAGACAGCGGGCCAATATAGAGAGGAGCGATGATTTCCCCGAGGTTGGGCACGGTAGTGAAGAACACTGACAGAAAGCCGTCGTAATTGTTGAACTCTTGGGCAATTGCAGAGCTGGCTGGAGAGCAGATGACCAGCGACATGTTCCTGGGAGCTTGACATCAATATCGCTTCCTCTTCTAGGTACAGGACGCAGGACCGTACACCACCAGGGACATCAAGGACGGAAGAGGCAGAACGAGCCATTTCCGCGTCTTTGTCCAGTTCTGCGGCAGCAAGGGATCGGTGACCTCCATCTCTTGAATCACTGGGCATGCTTCCTTTGCGACGCCTGCGGGGGTGGCCTCGACGGCCTCGACGACCGTCGTCGGCGGCACTGTGTTAGTGGTGCCACTAGAGTGCTGGCTGGATGTCATGACGGCCTTGATTAGTTTGATTTTGCCGGATCAGAAGGATAGAGGGAGAGAAAGCTGGAGGGAACCGGAGGGAACCGGAGGAAAAACTAGAAGCCTAGCGATCTAGCCTCCAGTATGACATCTTTCCATGGCAGCGAGCTCACTCGGACTGTCAGTCAGACTTTAGTCCCCGGAAAGATTCCAGAGTTACATTTGGAGTGGGCCAAGCTTCTGTACCTAGATACTTGGCGTGTGCCTATGTATCTCAGATCGCGGCCCAAAGCCGCTAGGAAGATGCCCCCATAGCGGCCCGGCCCCTCAGGGCCCAGCCGGGTCATCCTTTCGCGCAAGCATGAGAGCTTCAAGTATACGGGCTTACAGCTCGGCGTGGGTACAGAATTAATCTGAAGTTGATTGCTAACTCCTAAAACACATTTATTTCCACACATCTTGCCCGTCACTCTGGGAGGCACCCTAACTCCATTGGCGTGGGGTTAGGGCTGAACACGTGGGTGGTGAGGACTGATGGCAGCGATCTCCTTGCGCCAATAGGCTCCGTTGGCGAGCTTTGGCTTGAAGGGCCGCAAGTGGCTCATGGGCATATCGCAGATGAGGCATTGAGCGCGGCTTCGTTTCGTGACAAGGCCAAAGTGGACGCAGCCTAGTGGCCAGCCATGCAGGTTTTACCGGACTGGAGATCTAGTTCGGTACGAGCCCAGCGGAGGAGCATTCAGAAAGCCCTCCTAGGGGGCGATCTTCGCGCTCAAGTCGTGGCGGAAGTGTTCAAACCCCAGAAAAGTGACAATGCAATTCTAGTCGCATTCTTGAAAGCGAATAGAGACGAATCGTGGCACAAGCTGGCTGGCATAAATGAGCGGCTCGCAAACCTGATCCCCGAGTATATGATTCCGATGGCGTACATCTCGATTGACAAGTTTCCTAATGACTGCTACCGGAAAGATACACCGCATGTGTCTTCACGAGACCTACGCGGAGAAGACGTTAGAGCAGCTGATTGCACTTGACGTACTTCATATGGCTTGCCATCGAGCTCTAACTAGTGCCTCCGAAAGGCTCCTCCAGGAGCTGTGGGCCGAGATGTTGGGTATTGATCCAAAAGCCATATCAGCCGAGGATAGCTTTCTCTGAGTTGGAGGTGATTCATTAGGAGCAATGCGGCTTGTCGGCGCGCTGCGAACACGAGGCTTCGGTCTTACCTTCGCTGATATTTTCCAGCAGCCCAAGCTCAGTGCTCTTGCGAGACTCATTGAATTGGAACAATCTTCCCTGGAGACTACTGACTCCTCGCTGGAGCCTTTCTCGCTGGTCGAGGGGAAACTCGCACGAGACGAAGCTATACAACAAGCTGCACGCCTCTGTAGCTTGGAGCCCGCAGCTATCGAGGACATATTCCCTTGTACGCCATTGCAGGCTGGGCTTCTCGCTGAGACTGTTAGACGCCGCTCGAGCAATGTTTTTACAGAGACATGGGTGCGCGAAAGGGATATTGATCCGTGCCGTCTTCGTTCCGTATGGCAGAGGGTGATCCAAGCTCACCCTATCCTGCGGACCAGAATCGTCGATATGGGTAAGCAAGGCCTTGTCCAGGTTGTTGTCCGCTCTGGGTATGGGTCCCAGGAAATCGAGAACGCTGTATCGGAGGCAGGATTTAGCCTTAGAACGCCTTTCTTCTTGTATGAGATCGAGACTTGCTTCTCATGGAAGATCCATCCCGCTCTTTATGGCGGATGGTCTATGCCACTTACATTCAACGCCCTTTCTGAGAGCTACGAGTCAGGGGCCATTTCCGATGCTCCTCCCTTTCAGGCTTTTATAAAATACATTGACTATCGCAGCCAGGTGGAAGCTGTAAATTTCTGGAGGGCTCAATTTGCTGCCTTCAGTGCACAGAATTTCCCCGTCCTGCCTTCAAAGACCTACAAGCCGAAATGCGATGAGCACTTGGAGCTTGAAATCAAGGACATTTCCCCCAGACGGAGATTACTCGACATCAACCAGGATTAGGGTCGCATGGGCAATACTCCTATCGATGATCACAAACTCTTCAGATGCATCATTCAATTTGGTCCGGTATGAAGAAGATGGCAATTTGGAGTTCATTGGGCGCAGAGATTCCCAGATCAAGATCCGTGGACAGCGGGTGGAGCTTGAGGAGATTGAACATCTCGTCCTCGCTGCAATCGGAGACGATGTCGCAGCCCAGGCCATCGTGGATAGTGTCACACCCGCCGGCTCATCTGAACCTGCGTTGGTCGCCTTTATCCAGCTCGCGAGTCAGAATATAGCTTCTGGCACGCCACAGGCACAAGCATGCGCACGCGAACTTGCAGCCTCCTGTAAGCACTACTTATCCACTGCAATGCCAAGCTACATGATCCCGAACGCCTATCTCATCGTGGATAGCGTTCCTGCTACGACCCTCGACGGTCCTGGTTCTACAGTTATATTGATTTTTCCGAGGTGGATAAGAAACGCCTCGCCTGGAGCTGCGAGCAACTAGTTGCGCACTGCGAGATCTATCGCACTGCCTTTGTTGACTCTTCTGATCCGTACTTGCAAGTCATTTTTGAGTCGTGGAAGCCCACCATCGATATAGTTGACGGCGTCGAATGCATTGAGAAGGCATTCCATCAGCTCGTGGATGACGGCGTCAAGTCACCTGCGTCCCTGAATGCACCTCTGGTGCATTTCAAGATCATTCGCCGCCGTGATGCACAAGCAAGACTCGTCTTTAGCATGTCCCATGCCGCCTACGACGCGATCAGCTTTGGCAAGACTCTCGAGATCTTGCCCAGGATTTACAACGACACTCCCAGGCGGAACATCGGAAGCTTCAGCCGGTACCTCGGCCACATTCAGCACTCCAAGGCAGACAGTTACCCCTACTGGCAGAGGACTCTTCGGGGTTCCTCCCATCACTCGGATACCAGGCACGTCGGCCGGGGCGCTTCAGGATGGGCCGCCTACTATGCATTTACGCACGATTCCGATGCCTACCGCCCCCTTTGGCATCACACATGCTACCCTGTTCACCTTGGCTTGTGCATCTGCCTTTAGTCAGATGACTGGCTCCCTGGACGTTGTCTTGGGCCGCGTTGTGTCCGGCCGCGCTGGGGTTCCTGGCACTCTACGAGACGCTGTTGGTCCATGTCTCAATCGCGTACCGGTACGTGTTCAATTCACTGCCGACCAAACCAGAACAGAGTGTCTGGTAACCCTTCAGCGACAACAGGCGGAGAGCTTGGCGCATGAGACGGTTGGACTTCACGCCATCGTGGCGCATTGCACCGACTGGGCTCGCGACACGAAGGACTTTGGCTGTTGGATCCAATACCAGAATGTAGATGAGCAGCCCAGGCTTGATAATCCCGAGCGCAGTTGGCGCACTGGGAAGCAAGGGGATGTGGGAGATTCCCGTCGCGGCGGACTTCTTGGAGGTTTTTGCGATTCCTAGTGCTGACGGCGCGCTTACTGTCCGGGTCATTGGGGGCCCTGGTTATGAAACCGGTATCAAGGCCAGGATGCTCGAGAAGGTTTGCTCCGAGCAATCGTGAGTATTTACCGAATGAGGGAGTAGTCTCTGAACATAGCACCATTCGATTGTTTGGAAACGAATGTGGACTTTGCTTCTAAACCCTGAAGAACTAAATAAACCCTCCCCTATAAACGGCTGCTTGATATCTAGTTGAACGTTGCTCTTCTGTCCGCACCGAGGCGAAGCATTAGGTGCAAACATCGGCTGGATGTCAGCTTCCATATGCGGTTACCCTTCTCCTATCACGATCCGATATGTTAGATATAGCCTGATGGCCTGTAACCCCTTTGACAGACAGGGCTGTTGGGCCGCTTTTCTTCTCTTGCTCTATGGATGTGGCCAGTCAGACAAACGCCACAGTGGAATTGCGTCACATTCTTGGAAGATATAATTAGACCAGTCTCCAACGAGAGTTTTCGTCTAGTACCGGGCCTGAGATGGAGATGCAATATCCCGGGACTGATGCGGAATCTGCGGGCGCCGCCTAGAGTCGAGAAGATCATCTCAGAACCATGCATACAGACGAGGAGAGCTAGGATCGTCAACTATCTGCATGGTCTTGCATGCAGCAAGCAAAAGTAAAAAAGCCAAAGACAGGAAGCGACCATTGCATCTCAACGTCTCGGAGTCAGTCTCAACAACCTCATACCGAATCTGCAAGGGAGCCTACGGCAAGTTTTTGAGATACACGAGCATCTCCCAGCCGCACAAATGTCATAGAGTCATGGATGGTCCCTAGCTAGACTCTCCCGGCTATCAGACACACTCTGAGATGCATGGACGACACGGAGAGTCCAGTTCTGGATAACACTTGTGCAATCGGCAATACGGCACACGGGCCAAGCCAAAGCCGCATATCACTCTCCAATGCCCTCTCGCAGCGACAATGCGCCCAAGCAAACATCGATCGCAGGATTTTGTCTCTGCCAATACTCTATGCGCCAGCCCGCATGTCTTTTCTGAGCATCTCCACAAATTCATGCCTTTGCAATTCGAAGCAATGACTGATATACCTGAAACAAATGCCAGAGACTTCGCGAGATCGTAAGTACCATGCGTCTTTGAAGATAATTAGGCCTAAAAGCTCTGCGATGTAGCAATTTTCCCATCTATCCTGGTCAAGCTTTTGTGACGTCCCTTTTCCGTGTTAGCTTAGAGCAAAAAAGCCACAAGTCATCGCGTTGGAAAATGAAAGTTCCATTGAATAGATGGCAAGATATGCATGAGATATCTTCAAATCAATTAAATTTAGGAACAACGAAGAGGATACAATTAGTGCTTTAAGGGTGAAAATCCTAGGTCATGTGGCAAGAAAGTGTAGGAGAAGAGGTATAAGTGGTGGGTAGTAAACGTGCTTGAAGCGAGCAAGCAGAGGTTCAAAGGGGAATGGCAGCTTAGTAGACATCACGTGATAGCGTGCGATGTAGGTAATTAGCCAACCGCAACAGTCCGTGTAGACGCCCTTACGGGCGTATTTTGCTTCCCGTCAGCGCAGGACCCGCCCCAAATATCGTATATCATAGTAAAAAGTAAAATAGTAAAATAGTAAATAGTAAATATAGCCTGTTTTAGTAGTTTTATAAAACTATTAAGTTAAGCAGGGTGCTGTACAAGGCTTAGTAAGTGTGGATCCACCCCTATCCCGGCCAACACATAATTCCTGGACCATGGATGGATGGCAGCCCTAAGAACCCAATCGGGTCAGTCCGCCAAGACTCCGCTTTATCCAGGGCCAGATCCCAAATAATGATTTCATCCGCTGTTTCTCCACATTCCTTAACTTGGACAACACCACCTCTGGAGAGTCATCAAAAGAAAGCTCAGGAAGCTCAGAATTCTCACCTCTAATCCCCTATCACTGCTTATCTGTTCCGCACCCCCGCCGACCTTAAGTTATCAGCTCCACTTTGTTAGGAGCTCTTCTACCGCATCCGCACCCCCTTATAGCGTACCCAGTCTAGCAGTGGACAGCTTGGAATAGTTCAGGCCCCTGCCTAAATTCATTCAAAATGGCTTCCCGACGATCCGGGAAATCTTACACAGATGCAGCCGCTCCCGGCTTTACATCAGATGAAAAGCCATCAGAATTCGATTCTGATACTTCACCTGCTGTTCCGATGTGAGTGCTCCATCACTATAGAATATATAAACAACAGTACCCCATACCATACCATACTATACTACCCTATCCTGCATCTACTCTATCCTATTGTACTAGCTAGGCCAATCGGACTAATAATAATTCTCCCAGGCACGTTATCTGGAAACTCGTTGGCTTCACCATAGCTATGATCACGACACCTGTCGGGATGTATTTTGTTTCCGTTACCTTTGGGGGTGAGTTTTTTTTTCCCAGTTCTCATACTACCCTTTTTTTTTTTTTTTTTTTTCTTCTTCTGAGAATTATTTACGTATGCTGATTTTGTTGGAAAGCGAGCCCGACTGTCGGTGGGATTGTTGCGGCCGTCATGGCGAATGTTATTTTGTTTCTATATATCTATGTTGCGTGGCAAGAGGATAAGGAGGAGAGGGAAGCAGAGGCGGCAAAGAAGAAGGGGAAGAAGGCCCAGTAAGCAGGTGCACCGGATGTAATTTGTATATGTATGTCAAGCATTTTACTGTTATCTTGATTGTGCTTCGAGCTGCTACGATAGTGACTATTGCGCTGCCTAGGCTGCACCTAGGCGATGTGTGCAGTTGTGGAGATTAAGATAGGTGGTTTATATCCATACAGCATTCCGAATGTTAAAGCTTCAGCCGTCTGACAGATGGCTGATACGTCCAACCAAGTATTATGTCCAGTCCATGTTGAATAGCTGCGCCTGGAAATCGCAATCTCAGCTGAGCAAGGAGAAAGGAGAAAGAAGAAAAGAAAGCAGAGAGTCATAAAGAGAAGTCTACGGCCTCCTCTTCACAAACTCCTCCAGGTCAGCCTTAGTCGCAACCCCAAGCACAAACTTCCTCTCCACGTCTGTCACAACCGCAAAGCCCTGCCTCTCCCTCTTCTCCCCATTCGCACCCGTATCACTCTCAAAAAACCGCTGCAACTCCTCCAGCGGCGTCTCCATCGTAATAACCTGATACGTGCCTCGTTTCCGGTTAAACCGCTGCATCGCAGCCGCAACGGTATCCGAGTCCTTGACCGTCCCGGATTGAAGGAGCTCCTTGAGGCGCGGGATGCTGAGGTATCCAAGGAGAGAGCGATGCGTAGACGAGGTGACGGTGAGGTGTGTGTAATCGCGTTCAAAGGCGGCGAGTAATGCGGCAGATATCGGGGTGCTAGGGGATACGGAGAGCGCTGGAGGTGGATCTAGGTCTTCGACTGTGGCCTTGCTGCGGTGTTAGTTTGGGGTGATCCTGGAAGGAAGCGGACATATGACTCACTCCTCGGTATTTGTCGGCCCATGATGATTGCGGGATTGGGTGCGTTGTGCTTGCGTCCAGTTTCTCCCGGACGAAGGATTCGCCGGCGTTCATGTAGGATGCCATCTCGGTGGGGGTTGAAGAGGGGTAGAGAGAGGATGCTCAATCAACAGAAAGGACTGACAGTTTTGCAGACAATTGGAATATCGGAATTGTAAAAAAAAAACCGCCTATGTGACTTCTGGGTGACGTGATGCGGAGTATGGGGTTGACAGTAATACGTAGGTAGTTGAAGTTGAGTGAAATAATAACTGTGAACCAAAGCTTGAAGCCGTTGCAGACCCACTACCCGATCGGGATGGGACCTTTGCAGTCACGGGTCACATGTCGACGTCATCCAGCGGCCAAACACTGCCACCCCGGTAGTGCTTATCTTTTGCGCTCGATTTCACTTTCTTCAGGTCATTCTATCCAGAGTCGTTTCTTCTAATAAAATTCAACAACTTACATGTGTATAGGTTGGTAAGGTGAGCACTGAGCATCTGCCTCTCATCATTCAGCCCTAGTGGAGACGATTTGCATTGATAAGTGTCTGGTATACTCCGCTAGACAACGTTGATGGAGCAAAGCTCGTTCATAAGGCCATCAAATATGATTGACTGTTCTTAGATCGATAAAGCAGTCATGATGTTTCCTTCGGAGAACGCCATGTCCAGTGCCTTTTCCTCTCAACACCCCTTGAACCGGCAACCGCAGGCTTCCGGTGTTACGGAGACAAGGGGACGAGAACCATTTCCAGCATGGAGCGTTATCGAAGAAACTAAGAAGAAGGCAGATGCGTTCGGCAAGGAAGCTGCACGGGAATTCGACGTCGTGAGCCAGAAAGCACAGGCGAAGACCGGCAAAATCGAGCCATGGACTGCTAAGTATTATGCGTCCTGTACGGTTGGTGGCATATTTGCTTGCGTAAGAATCACACTTTTATTTAGCTTGTCTTGACGAAGCTTGTCTGATTCTTAATTAGGGTCTTACTCATACTGGAGTTACTCCGTTGGATCTCATCAAATGCCGACGTCAAGTCGACTCATCGCTATACAAGAGCAACCTGGATGCTTTCCGCAAGATTCGTGCTGCTGAGGGCCTAAGGGGCGTCTTCACCGGCTGGAGTCCCACTTTCTTTGGCTACAGCGTAAGCTGAATATGCTATTAGCGCCCAACTTGCAGTTAGTTCTAACAGGGTAGGAAGGCCCAAGGAGCTTTCAAATATGGAGGCTACGAGTTCTTCAAGAAGTTCTACAGTGATCTTGTTGGAGTCGAAACTGCCACCCGCCACAAGACGACTTTGTACTTGACTGCCAGTGCTTCGGCTGAGCTGATTGCTGATGTTGCGCTCTGCCCTTTCGAGGCAGTGAAGGTGCGCACGCAGACAAGCATTCCGCCTGAGTTCCGCTCCACGTTTGGCGGAATCTCTGCCCTCGTCGCGAAGGAGGGGACGGCTGGGTAAGCAGTGATGTTGGTTTTGCCTTATCACGACACTAACCAAGTCAGCCTGTACAAGGGTTTGTATCCTCTCTGGGGCCGACAGATCCCCTACACCATGATGAAGTTTGCCTCTTTCGAAAACATTGTCCAGGCCATCTATCACTACCTCCCAGGAAAGAAGTCCGACTACAACAAAGGCGCGCAGACCGTTGTTGCGTTTTCTGGAGGGTATCTCGCCGGTATTCTGTGCGCCATTGTTTCTCATCCTGCGGATGTGATGGTGAGTAAGTTGAACGCTGCCCGACTGCCTGGCGAAGCATTCGGTGCCGCCACTGGCCGGATTTATAAGGAGATCGGCTTCGCGGGTCTATGGAACGGTCTTCCTGTCAGAATAGTAATGATCGGAACTTTGGTGAGTTCTCTTCATATACTTACTTTCTAGGGCTTCCGCTAACGAGCAATACAGACCGGACTACAATGGATGATGTACGTACTTGCTTGGTTTTTTTTCTATCTCACCTAGATCGAGATTCAGAGAGTTCTTGGAAGCCATGTGCTAACTTTGAACAGCTACGATTCGTTCAAGATCTTCATGGGTCTTCCGACCACAGGAGGTGGCCCTGGCCAGAAGGAGCAAAAGTAACCTGCTGCGTAGGATGAGACAACCCCAGGGTAAGATCGCATCATCCGTAGATGTAGTAGTACGATAACCGCGCCGTCCTTGTTGTTTCTGTCAAAATATCTTAGTTTTGTTGTGTTTGTGTTGAGGTTGGAAAACCAGCAGTTAAATTCATTGCTCACTATCAATCAAAAAGTTAGTCACCTCTTTATCTTATCAGCTTGGCCTCATATTCCCGCCTGTTACAGATCTTGGTTCCTTTACCTATCAGTCCCAACGTCATAAGCCTCGTCCCACTAGTTCTTAGATGCTCCATAGTAAGGGCAAAGCCGGGTCTCGATCCTGACGTGCATTGCCCCTTATCTATCCACCCCCTCCCCCCCCTGTTCTGATCTCGAACCCACTTATCAACAACCCACTACTATACACCCGTGCGACAACCTCAAAAACACAACATCTAGGACATTTCAGCATGGTTGAACACGAGGCTCCTATCGTCTCCCACGGCCGAGGAGGTTCGTATCAGATCCAGTCCCCTCGTTTATCTCTGCCCCGCTCCTCCATACTACAACCCCCTCTGCGAGCATAGCTCACGGACCATCGCAAACAGGCCAGGGAAACATCGGCCCAGATAGTAACGAGTACGTCGCATCTACTGTTCACATCTACCAAGTGCTAAATGAACAAAACTACAGGTACATCGACGGCGGTATCGTCCGCGAAGGGCCTGTCGGCGACCAAGGCGACGGCGCTTATTCCGCTGGTGTATGTACCCTCTCTATCTACCTACCTTTGAACCCTCCCCACCTTACCCTCCCTTCAAACAACATGCTCCCAAGAGGCTAACCACATACCCAACAACACAGCGCGGCGGCGTCGGAAACATCGGCTCTCCCCACGTAAAGCCAACAGCCAAACTCCCCCACGACACCGAATTCATCCCCGAGATCTCGGTGCGCCAGTCTATCGAAGGGGATTATCATACCGGTGTATGTGGCACTCCCCCTTCATTCCAACTTCCAAACCCATACCAGAGACCTCGTATCTGTTGGCGCTAACTAATATACTTATCTGGGGTGATATAGCGCGGCGGCCAAGGCAATGTTCACCTAGACCCGGAACACCAGAAGGCCAAGGAGGAGGAGAAGAAGGAGAAGGAGAAGGCGAGGGAAGAGAAGAAGGCTGAGAAGGCTGCTGGTGTTGCGCCTGAGGGGTTGGCGGATAAGTTGAAGCATAAGATTTTTGGGAAGAAGTGATTCATCCATAGGTCTTATTTCTTCCTTGAGGTCCTCCCTCCTACCTGTGCTAGGTGCGCAATATCTATGAGGTCCCTACTTAGTTACTACTTAGGGTATCCGATACGACATCGGGTGAGGTAGGAGGAGGTTCTTTCAGTCTTTGTGCCCTGCTATTGTGATTCCCTCAGATTGATTATTGCTGCTTTTTTTTATATTTGGATTTTAGTTTAGATACTGACTACCCCTAAGGTATTGGTGCTTTAGTTATGAATACGCATGTCGTGCTACGAGTCTATATATATATATATATAGAAACGCCCCGAGTCGAGCGCATAAGGTGATACAAGTTCAATGGTTCAATTATTAATAAACCTAGGATTGCTTCTTGCATTCCGGATCAAGCCATTAAATCAATATACAACCCACCTAGAACCCAAAAACGGTGATATGTTGCCATGATTTCATATGCATAAAAGGGGGGTAAAAAAACATAGGGTTCCCGCAGATTGTATCGTAATCTCGTCATCCATTAATAACCATTAAATAATCCTGCAAACAAAATTCAAATAGAAGTATGGGCGAAATGCCAACCCCTCCACCGCTTTCCAGTGCTGTAGTCAGATAAACGCCGTGGAATATTACATCCGAGGAAATCGATGTGAAAACACACGCTGAAGAAGAAAGTTGGATCGAGAGGCAAAAGAGAAACTAGTTCTTGCTGAAAGCCCGCTTGAACCAGCTTCTTCGCTTCGTAGGGTTGTCGCCTGCGTCGGACGAGACGCTCTGCTGAAGTATCGATTTGCGCTGGAGATGGCGTCGACCAGCAACAAGTGGCGTGCCACCGACTGGGCCGCCGGCGCTCGGATCATGGGCTGGTGGCGGTGGTGCTGGAGCTTCACCATACGAGGTCTTCCCAGCTGCGAATACTTGATCTTTGATATTCGGTCCGGCGCCGAATCCTTGGAAACCATAAGTCTCTGACATGGCCTGCTCCTGCTGTTGCTGTAGTTGCTGCTGTTGTTGGAACTGGTCAAGTGAGCTATTTATTGAACTCGGATCGGTCGAATTGGCCCATTGTTCAGGGCTGCTCCCTGACCCGGAGGGCAATGCCACAGTGACATTATCTCGCGATTTGTGGTAACCGTTTTGCGCGTTTGCGTTCTGAGTATACCCGGTTTGCTGGTTTGTGGACGCAGTAGGTTGATCGGAATACCCTCGAGGGTGTTGTCGTGGTCGCCGCCCGCCGTTCTGGACATATGGATAGTAGCTCTCTGAAGGTCCGCCGCCGTTCTCAATATAATTGTTCGGCTGCGAGTAGTTTGGACGGGAGTTGTGGTATCCGCGATCGTTATATTGTCTGTTCTGTCCGTTTGAGTGTGAGTTATAGTAGCTGCTTCGTCTGCTGTAGTCGCCAGCAGGAGTAGATTCTTCGCCTGCATCTAATTAGCGACCGACAGTCATTTCAAGATAAGGGTATTCACCTGTTTGTGCATAGGACACAGGACGACTAGAAGAATATGGCCCGTATATAGCAGCTTCGAATGAGCGGATTGTATCTAGAGGACGTTCAAATCGAGGGCGAGTGGGGTTGGAAAGGTCAGGTTCAACTGCGAACGTCAATTCTAAACAAACTTCTACCTAGGAATAAGGTTGCGATCGAACAAACGAACCTATAATATTGCCGAATTGGTCTTTATGTTGAATAGCCCTGAGGCTACCAAGATTTGACTTTTCAAGAGCAACCGAATCTGTACAGCGTGTCAACAATCGCTCAAAAAAGCCGGACGGAGGTGGTGCAACACATACTCGGTTGCGCCTCATTCATAGCAAGCATGGGGTCAGCTTTTGTTTGTAGACTGCGTCTATGTTTTTCTTCAGCAGTTTCGGTGAGGTGGATTTTATGGCCAGATCCGCTCGAGCGATGGGTTTTCTCTGATCTGTCGGACCTGCCGCTGGAGCTGAAACCACGACTACGTTTGGGAGACACGGGCTGGGCGGAGGCCATTTTTATGACGAAAACTATTCCTTAGCGGCCGATAAAGCAGGCTGGGAAATGGAGCTTTGGACTCGTCACGTTGGTCACGATCACCGTTGTGGAGTACGGCGATGAGATAGTGGAAACCGCCAAGGCACGGTGGGTTGAGTGGAAACAGGGATTAAGCCCAAGTGTTGAATGTGTAGGTTCCTTTCCCAAGTCAAGATATGCACGTTTTTGCTCGTTTCGAGAGAAGGCAGCCAGAAAAAGCGAACTGCGCGAAGACCGAAGGCGCGGACGGAGAAGGTTTGGGTGATTATGATTATCAGGAGACTATACGTTCAATATCTTTACAGAGAATGACGGTTGTATTGGATAAAAATAGTCGGGGAAGCGAGCGACAGCGCCAGCACAATAGTATGTGTGGAAAGGTGGAGGCAGGAAATCCACGCTGCAACCACATGTCAGCCAACGAGGACCTAAAAAAGATGGTTGAGGATCGACGGTGAAACAGGACGATGGACCTGCTAGGACAAGATGGGTTAGTTACCTGGTCTGTTAAGAACCAGTTCAAGAATCAAGATAGTAGAACCGAAAGTGGACAAAGGCTGATGAAGCTGAGGAGGCCGGTGAAACCGATGCAGTCGATGAAGAGCTGACGAAAAGGAGAAAGGCGAGAGACGGACGGTTGATGCCTTTTGAGTCCTGAAGACGACGTGGAGGAGGTGATGACCAGCGCCACGCAAGCACCACATGGATCAACCTCTCCTATCAAAGCCTCCCCAAGATTCTTTTCCGTTCTTTCTCTTTCAGATGACGATGACCCATGTTTCGAATCCATCCATCCGTTCTTCCCATTCCCAAGTTCTTTCTGACAGTAGTCTTTAGTGATGGAACCATACATGATTCCTCTTCCACAACCACTCCATTCAATCCCATGGGACTGTTTCCCATCGCGTGCCAGGCACCAAAATACAACCTAAAAGGCAACCCATGAGCATGTGTGCTCAGTATTCAGTGCTCAATATTCGGGTCCAGACTCCGGCATAAATGTCGGGTTCGCTTGGCTTTGGGTGTCTTAGCGACTGAGCACTAGTGATTGCTAGTGAGACAAGTGTGCAACCATAATAGAATTATCCTTTCAGCAGCCAATCCTCGCCCTGACAGATTGCATTATTGTTGATTGCTTCCGGATCCCGCCGCTGGTGCCCAGAATAGCAGACGTGACTGGACAGCAAGCGAAGGAAAACAGGTCGTTGGCACATTCTTGCAGCGGCACAAGACTGAAAATGGTCCGCGGGTTTCCAATTGGCCATTTGCCACATCATGGCTGTCGGATTGTCATTCTTCTGATCCTGATTCCGAGTCCAGGTTAGCATCGCCAGATGGCAAACCACTCTCAGAGCGGGTACATATCCGTTCGCTGCCTCAGCCTACGCGTGAAGCTTAGCGTTGGTTGTCTGATCTTCGGCGCATGAACAGAGGAGCCCAATCTCACAATGATGGTTGTGAAGTCAACCCAGATTATTGATCACAGCCGACAAGCCAAACCTCATACCTTCCTTTGGTATCCGCCTAAAATACCTCCTCGGTGACTTTCCAACGAACCCTCTCATGATTTCCAACCACACCCCACCTTTCGAGAGTTCCTCCACTTAACCGTTGACGTCCCGAGTTCCGACGATCTTCATTCCAGTACCCGGTGGGTCGATTTGGTGGGGGATGGCGCCTAGCTTAATCCTCATTAACTCATGCCCCTCGCAGAGCTCCATGCAAGGAGTCGAACCTTTAGCGGAGTTTTGAATTGATCCAAACTCGCAGGATTGAGAGCTGATAGCTCGTTAAAGCTGCTGTCTTTCGAGTACCTCAACGCAAGCACTTTACCTTTATAGTGGATTCCTTCACTAACCGCCAGCACTCCTTTACCAGGCAATGCTTGAACCATTTCTCTGATTCTACGGCTATTTTTGAAAGGGCAGATTAGAATATGCTGTTCTAAATATTCAGATGCCTTCTGAAAACATTTGCCTGAGGCTACCACGCTCATCTAGGGACTAAAACAAAACCCCTGCAGCGGAAAGATATATATATACACCGTGCTCAAAGGTTTGTGCACACCCTAGAAAAATATATTCTTTCTAATCCGGTGCCTGTCTTCGCAGTTTAAACTCGTACAACCCCACGCATTTCCTACAAGTCGGTCAATATATATTTGAGCGCGCCCACCTCTGCGATATTCATTCCGCATTATCATTGTTAGAAAGTAACTGGATTTCACCTACTAACCACTTCAATGACTTCTAATACCGCCCGGTAGTATTCCAACCAACCCTGAGAAAGTCGCCATACCTTGGACAGAATTGGGAACACCCCATGTATATAGCTCCGCTAGGGCACTGCATCGATGAGAGTACTGTCCTGACAGCTAATGTCAAGCAGCGATTACGTCCCAAAGCGCGGAAGACCTCTAAATCAAACTCAGCTTGTGCTTTATTCTTTGTTCTTCTCTTGAGTCTGCTTTTCGCTTCTCATACTATAGGTTCCAGTTACAAGTCCAACTCGGCTGAGTTAGGTTAGAGATCCAATCGCTATAGCCTGACAGCGTAGGTAGTTAGGAGTGTACCTAGTTTTCCGTGGCTCCCCATTACAGTTCGCTTCAAGGGAACGGACAGACGCTTACCTACCACTGACTCATGCTCATGACACAAAACCGTAGTAAAGAGGGTACCTGATATCTTGGCTGGCCTTGAGAAGTTGGCAAGTAGGTATCACCTGGCGCAACCCCCCCAAATACCTTACAATTGCAGTGTATGGGGATGCCGAGTTTTTCAAGGCAACTTAGTTCATGAATGCCGAAAGTACTAGACCCGACCTCACTTCAATGTACAGCTCCTGCTTGATCAGGCAACAGCCCGTCTTGATTCGAGATAAGAGGATGCAGTTCCATGATTTCCCCACTCGCTTAACTAAACCGACGAGTAAGTTGATGTTTGCTGCTATTCCTTTCTGAAGGCTATACCAGCATGAAGGGCACGTACGCCCTAAAAGCTGCCTACGTGGATGTTTCGCATTTTTGCTTCTTTAGGATGTATCGATATTGCGTTTTGCGGATAGAAATGTGTAATTAAACTCTATACGTAATAAATCAATGGTGTTCCCGGTAACATTATCTAGTGGTACGATCGAGTCTACCGTGAATTTTCATATATATTTGTCTCGATGTTGCTTGCAGTGCCTTGCCTCGTGGCTGTGACTGGGCCTTCCACATACAGTATGAAATGAAGTTTGTAGATGGGGAGATTGGAGGTTGAAATATGGAATTATAGCTTGAACGGACAGCTGGATATGGGAAGTCGGGAACCCTGTATGAAGGCAGGGCCGCATTGGGAGCATGACGAAAAGTTCCGGTATGACATCGACAATGGCGAGAACATAATGGACTTAGAATCTTAGATTGATAGAATGGTTTGGTTGAAAAGGTCTGAATTGGGTGTTCATGAGCGTCAAAAAATACACTGGAGTAGGTAGCCATGCCGTCAAGACATAGTATCACGGCCACCTGGACAATAGAACAAGCCATGCCGTTTGAATGTCTATAGGATGGAACAGTAACCATGTTGTAAAGTAGACAAAAGATCCCATTTTATCTTTTTATTTTTGGATTCATAGGGCTGACCGACCCAGCCTCTCCCACAATCATTATCAACCCACTAACTCCATCTCAACCTTGGGCTCATCCCGTCGACTCCTTGCCTGACCGTCTGTGCAAAGATTCCGGAGTTGTGCCGCAGATATGTGAAAAATAACGGGGACATTTAGATGTTGGAGGGGTAGAGCATGACACGGACAGTAGCACCGAAAGACTTTGCTGGGAGGTTGTGACGGAACTGTGCGCGGACAACACCGGAGTTGCCTGTTCGAGTTGTTTGTTAGTTTGCCCGTCTCATGACAATAATATCCCTTCTCCATCGGTTCGGCGTTGGAATGAATTCCCATAGCTGAGATAAATCACGTACCGTGAGGGCGGGTGACCTTGCCCCAGATCACCCGGATGTTGGAGCCCCGAACCTCGCGCTTGGCCCGGTAGACGAAAGCGACCTTCTTGCCCAGATAGAAGCTGTCCCCGTCTTAGCATTTGATCCGTAAATCCCAACCAGTAACCCAGACTACTCACTTTGCAGCCTCAGTGTTCTCAACACCGTCGATCTTGATCAGACTGTTATGACTGCGTCAGAAACCCATATTCTTCCCAAAATTCGCTTTTCTCTCGGATCGGTACCTTGTGTTGGGGTTGACAGCGCGCTTGGAGCGCTGGTAGCTGAGGTGACGTCCCCTAAAAGAATAATCGTATTAACCCATCTGTCCCATATCCCAGGCTTCGTCCGCGATTCCGACTCGAAAGTGACTTTATGACCAGATCTCGTTTCGGCAAAAGCGCGGCGACAGGTTGACGGAGCGCAACTTACTTGACGTAGACTACAGATGGCAACAAGACATATTAGCAACTTCTTCGTAGACCCAAATCCTCGCGCATTTCCATCCTCATCCCGTCCAAATCCTCAAATCGTAGCGACCGCGCTTCCAACTCCAAAGGGCGTACTCACGTCTGTGACCTTGTTCCGCAGGCATCGTGTCGGTTATTCTGAGCGGGCAACACAAACAAGTCGAAAGGTTGGCAAAATGACCCGCAAAGTTCGTCCGGGTTGTCGTGGTTGTCGTCGCTTCGGTTGGAGTTCTGGGACGCACAATGGCCACCAAATTGCCGTGTGTTCGGCGCGGCTCGCCCTAACCCGAAAGGGGACGCTTAGCGAGCCACTTCAAGTTGCCCCAGGGCTGCTTCCAGTCCCGTGACAATTACCCTTAACCCCTTCAGGACGAGTCTGGATCATCTGATATTCCGGAATCCGAGATAATCAAGTCTTCTCTGATGTTCTGGAATTGTGGCTTCACGAACCCCACCACGTCACCATTTTACCGTCGGGCTACTGTGGTCCGGAAGCTCCCCAGCTGACACCGGTCACGAAACCGGTCAGCGAGGGCTCCAAAGGCTCCATTCTCATGCAGCTGCTTGATAAGATTTTCTCAGCTGCTGTCTTCCTTGCTGCTTGGACCTTGTTTATGCAAAACAAACTCGAATGATTTCTTTGCCCTGGCTGACGGGAGCTTTACCAATCTCACGAACTTCGATCTGTAGCCATCGCGGCGACAGTGATGGGGCTGCTTCAAGGCAAAATCAACCATGAACAGCTTGGGCATCTTCAAAGAGGACCAGACCGAAGCACTGATTCGGACAAGTTGCCCCACACGGATTCGGCAACCGACCCTGCATGCTTCTCTCTTTCGGTGTTTCCCCATGAAGTATACGCATCCTTAATTCCTTATAGATCTTCTAGATGTCGTGAATGTGTTCCGTAGCTGCTGTTCTGTTACACCGCAAAAAGAAAAGAGACGAAAGTGCCGATAGACGGAGGATCGGACACCTTGTGCGACTTCGGTTTGAATTGAAGCTCACCCCTGTTGATTCTGGAATTTTGCATCTTAACTCCGGAGGAAGCTGCCCCGACTCTTGGTCGATCACGACGGATAAGATTACGGGAAAATAGAACCCGCATCGTTCGTTCTACATGACAAATGTGCCGATCCATCCCTATGCAGTAGGTCCAGAGGTTCATGGTTCCTTGGGATACTGGGTGCTATCGAGAATTTTTCTATCAACCAATTCAAGTGTCGGAGTCCGGCGTTACATTATTGTGCTCAACGCCAGATGAGGACGAGGCTCAGAATCACCGAAGCGATTACCCGTTACAGTCACACCTCACAGCTGTGAGTATGGATGTGACATGCTTATTGCTTACACGTGGTCAGCCAATTGATGGAGGTAATCGTGCAGAATCCAGAACATACGTTATGACTAGGGATCTGGTATCGAAAATCAACCAGAGTATCAAGCCGGGGGTTCTCCGTGGAGATATTCTGATTTTTCAACGTATTTATAACAACATCAAGCATACGGGCCCCTTGCCGCGGACAAAGCCCTGATCTTGCGCGGGTCCTTCGATGACGGATATTGTGTCGTGCTAAAGAGGGGAAGTTGGTTGGCACTGCAGTAAGCCGTAATTTGTTTTTTCGAGGTAAAAGGAGCATCCTGTCGGACCTCAGACTCGAGAGTAAGACGACGGCAAGAAAGAGTGAGCGCGGGGTCACTAGACTACTATCCGACTGGGTTGATGCGAAAGGGGGAGAGGGTCATCTGTCCATGGATGAGGGCTCGTGGTGGAGCGAGCGAGATTCATTTGACTTGGCTCCTGCGCTCGGATAAATCGATTGGCAAGGCGAAGTGATGGAGGATACAATTTCTTTAGTATGAGGTGTAACAATGGAATGATAAATCAATATTCAATAATGATGGTACTCCGTAGATACGCGTTGGGGGAATGTTGCCGTAAATGGAGCTACGATATAAACCCACTGGGTAGCAGAGTCCTCCGTCAAGAAAATGCGGTGCAGATAGCTCCGATCCCCTCTCACAACTATTTCAATGAAGCCATGATAATCAATTCGATAATGGCCGACTGTCTACAATAGAAAATGAAAATAATTAAGATGAGGCGACGGGATTGGGAAGAGTGAGGCCCGCGGGAGCTCCAGCATCAGGTCGATGTCAAGGTAAGGTCATCATGGTGGAAGACAGGAGGCCGGCCACTTGCGCCCCACCTGAAGAGACTGAGAGTCACAAAGAGCCCATAATTCTTAGCAAGCAAACAATCAAGCAGTCGCTGCAACTCCGGAGCTCCCAGTGGAAGCCCTCACGGCGTTTAAAAAGTACACCTGCTCCGCCGGGCCTGACGGTAGGGGAAATTTCCAACAAACCTCTTTCATCTCTTCTCTCTTTAGCTCTCCCTCCCTCAATACCTTTTTCTCTCTTGAAGCGCGAATTCCACTCTGATCGCCTTTAATAATCTCTTCCTTTGAATTTTGGTGATAAACCATACACATTCCCCCCGAGAAGATGTCCGCCACGATATCCTGTACCGAGGAGCACCAGAATGGGTGAGTATTACCGCTAGCATTACATCACTGCCCCTCTCGTGCCTCCCAGCCAGCCGCTCCGTTCACTCAAAAAAAAAAGACCTCCAGCTCTTTTCAGCTCTTTTCAAGTTACACGCATTGCCCAATTTATTTTTACTTCTGGAAACCAATTGAGAACTACTTACCTCGACCTCTCCTGGACTCTTTTCCACCTCGACCCTTTCCCACTCACGTCCCAGCGTTTTTGATCGGCATCCACCAATACCAATACCCTGGTCTTCAGACCCCTGCCTTGCGTCGCTGCTAACATGGATCCTCTGCGCAGCACCATCGAACTTAAAGATGACACCGTCATTGTGGTACTAGGTGCATCGGGAGATCTTGCGAAGAAGAAGACTGTTCGTAATCCCCGGCATGATACTTTGAAATCTTCACCCTGTATAGGACTGACATTTTGCATAGTTCCCAGCTCTTTTTGGCCTCGTATGTTCTCATCAATCGCCGATATTCCTTCTGACGTCACTCGATTAACAATTATTCCCAGTTCCGCAACAAATTCCTCCCTAAGGGGCTCAAGATCGTTGGATATGCCCGAACCCAGATGGACCACAACGAATACCTTAAGCGAGTGCGCTCATACATCAAGACCCCGACGAAGGAAATAGAAGACCAGCTGAACAGCTTCTGCGAGCTTTGCACATACATTAGCGGCCAATACGACCAGGATGACTCCTTCATTAACCTCGCAAAGCACCTTGAAGGGATTGAGAAAGATCAAAAGGAACAGAATAGAGTCTTCTACATGGCGCTTCCTCCCAGCGTTTTCACCACAGTTTCGGAGCAATTGAAGCGGAACTGCTACCCCAAGAATGGTGTTACTCGTATTATTGTGAGTCTCGCTTGCCATTGCGATTAACGCGAAAAGGGAGAATGCGCTAATCGGTTTACCATCGGTCAATAGGTCGAAAAACCCTTCGGCAAGGACCTTGGAAGCTCCCGCGATCTCCAGAAAGCCCTGAAACCCAACTGGAAGGAAGATGAAATCTTCCGTATCGACCACTACCTGGGCAAGGAGATGGTCAAGAACATCCTTATAATGCGCTTTGGCAACGAGTTCTTCAATGCCACCTGGAACCGCCACCACATCGACAATGTTCAGGTAGGACCAAATTCCTGCTCGCTCTACCTCAGGGCTGTTTGCTAAGCCATTATGTGTTGGTATAGATCACATTTAAGGAGCCCTTCGGTACGGAAGGCCGCGGCGGCTACTTCGATGAATTCGGCATCATCCGTGATGTTATGCAGAACCGTATGTTTGGAGTACCTTTTTGGTTGGCGCAAATACTTATTTGGCTGTTTTAGACCTTCTGCAAGTTTTGACACTGCTTGCTATGGAACGCCCCATTTCGTTCTCTGCTGAGGATATCCGTGACGAGAAGGTAAATATTTCTATCAAACAAGCTGTTTTAGGTGCGGTACTAATCCATTTTATAGGTGCGAGTCCTGCGCGCTATGGACCCCATTGAACCCAAGAACGTCATCATTGGCCAGTATGGCAGATCATTGGATGGTAGCAAGCCTGCATACAAGGAGGATGATACAGTGCCTCAGGACTCTCGCTGCCCCACGTTCTGCGCCCTGGTCGCTTTCATCAAGAACGAGAGATGGGATGGTGTTCCCTTCATCATGAAGGCTGGCAAAGGTATGAAAGCTTGAAAGTATACTCTGGTGTGCCACTAACTCACACGTCCTAGCCCTAAACGAGCAGAAGACGGAAATCCGCATTCAGTTCCGCGACGTGACCTCTGGCATCTTCAAGGACATCCCCCGCAACGAGCTGGTTATCCGAGTCCAACCCAACGAATCAGTCTACATCAAGATGAACTCGAAGCTTCCGGGACTTTCCATGCAGACCGTGGTCACTGAGCTGGATCTCACCTACCGTCGCCGGTTCTCTGACCTTAAGATCCCCGAGGCCTACGAGTCTTTGATTCTGGATGCTCTGAAGGGAGACCACTCCAACTTCGTCCGTGATGATGAGCTTGACGCTAGCTGGAAGATGTTCACTCCTCTGCTCCACTATCTCGACGACAACAAGGAGATCATCCCCATGGAATACCCCTACGGTAAGCACCACGCGCGTAAATCCCCATTTCGGTTGGCTAACAGATGTTCCTAGGCTCCCGAGGACCCTCCGTTCTCGACGACTTCACAGCGTCCTTTGGCTACAAATTTAGCGACGCTGCAGGCTACCAGTGGCCCCTAACGCACACTACGCCTAACAGGCTGTAGGTGTAGTAGACATAAAGAAAGCACGGATTCACAAGGACAAGAGCGTCTGGGTTTACGGCGTCTGTATCTGTTTTTAAATGGAAAATGAGAGCTTAATGTTAACACGACTGATATCTATCCTAAAAATGACATGGCCGGGTGTCTTGCGAGGCTACGCGATGGGATTGAGTGGCTGTTGATGATAGTTCTGCGATATATTACCTAGAATACTTAATATATTGGATGTCAAGACCCCCCCCTACATAAGGTGAAACTCGCTGAAACCGAGAGGAGGCTCGGCCTATTGTGGTGGGTCCCCCGCATGCAGCAACACCATCAACAAGTGACAGGACGGACCACCATTCTCCGCTTATAGGCTTTTTCCTACTTCACTCTTTCTTTCTTTCTTTCCTGTCCACTTCTCGAGTCTATCCACTTGCTTTTACAAGATCCTCGTTCTTCCTGGGTCAGAAATTACGTACACACCCACCCGTTCTAGAATCCCACGCCCCTGGATTCGCAATTTCCCCGAAACGCCCGTGTGCAGCCTGGTTCCAATCCACATTCTTAATCGCTATTTTTATCCCCTTTAAAGCCTCCTAATCGTGCGACAGCCGTTCAGATCCTGAGATCACATACGCCCGGGATTTTATCGAGAACAATCCGTCCAGCGCTTCATACCTAGCTTTTTTACGAAGCTCAACGACAACGGGCGCCGAGAGCCTCCTGCGCAGCACCCTTCCTAGCCTGATCGTAGGCACGCGACCAGGTGAACTCTGACGGCTCATGGAAGGCTGAGGATTGTGATACAGACATGCCACAAGCTGCAAGATGGGTGGGATCACCTTCAATAAAGGGCCGGACAGAGTCCATGCGGATGGCCCTGTTGACCTTCAGCTTGTTGGGACTACAGTATGTACTCGCTCTCTCTTAGATCGACTGATTAACTGACTCTCTGTTCGTGGTAGATTTACCTGGGGCATTGAAATGACCTGTAAGAACCAAAACAACCGGCGAACATTCTCCATTCGGCCGTTCCTCTAATTATCTCCTTCGCGATAGACTGCACGCCATACCTCCTCCAACTGGGCCTGACCAAGTCGCGAATATCGCTTGTCTGGATAGCTGGACCGCTTTCTGGCCTGGTTATGCAACCTCTGATCGGTGTTATTGCTGATCGTTCTCGGTTAAAATGGGGAAGACGAAGGCCGTTTATGATCGGTGGTTCTCTCATTGTTACAGTGTGTCTATTGGTACTAGGATGGACGACGGAGATTGTCAATTTCTTTGTTAAGGACCCGGAAAAGGTGTGTCTGGACATATGAGGCTCCTTTCTGCCAGATGGCTAATCTCCGCTTGCTTTTATAGGTTTCGAGAGTCACAATTGCACTCGCCGTCCTCAGCATCTACGCTGTGGATTTCGCCATTAACGTCGGTGGGTATTTCAAATGACACTTTTACAATAGCCGTTTTTCTAACACCATCTAGTCCAAGCTTGCGCACGAAGCTTAATCGTCGATACTTTACCAATTCCTTCGCAACAAGCCGGATCAGCGTGGGGTATGTCAACGTGTATGCAATAAATCGAAAGAGCTATGCTAAAACCGTGAAGCTACTAGGATGTCGGCTGTTGGTCAGCTAATTGGATATGTGATTGGGTCCCTTGATACTGTCAGTATTTTCGGGACCACTTTCGGCGATACCCAATTCAAACAGATGACCGTTATTGCTGCGTTGGCTTTACTGGTCGCGGTATCCGTTACGTCCTACTCCGTGAAGGAGAGAATATTGGTTACAGCGAGGTGAGAGATCTCCGGGTGAGCCCACAAGAGCGCATGCTGACACTTATATTCACAGGGATTCTGATGGGAAAGCTGGGGCTTTTCAAGTGCTCTCGCAGCTATTCAAGACAACTATGGATTTACCCCCACGTATCCAAGCTATTTGTTGGGCACAGTTCTGGGCCTGGATCGGTACCTGACCCAAATGAGGTTATTTAAGGTTAGAGGCTAACATATTTTCCAGGCTGGTTCCCATTCCTCTTCTATAGCACTACATGGGTTGGAGAAACATACTTTCGGTATGAAGTTCCTAAGGACGTAGGCCAACCCGCAGATATGTTAGGAGAAGTCGGACGCGTTGGTAGTCTCTCACTGGTCGTTTTCTCGTCCATCACCTTCATCAGCTCTGTTCTCCTGCCATTCTGTGTCCAGCCACCAGATACGAAACGGCCGAGATTCACCCCTCGGCCTCCTCCAGGCATAGCGGCCCTGCTCAAGAAAATCACGCGAGTACGCCCCGACCTACAGATGACCTGGCTCCTTTCCCATATCGTGTTCGCCGCCACAATGATCTTTGCCCCGCTTGCACGCTCCCGAGCATTCGCAACCTTTCTCGTCGCCATCTGCGGCATCCCATGGGCTATCACCTGTTGGGCCCCCTTCGCATTCATGGGGGTCGAAATCAACCGCCTCGCAATGGACCCCTCCCAAGCATCCCGGCTCTCCGGCGTAACAATGATCACATCCTCCACCGTCCGCTCAGGCGCCTATGGCGACTCCAGCGCGAACACCTCAGAAATTGACGTCCTCCGCCTAAACCACCACGACCCAGACAGCGACAGCGACGCCGAAGACGGCATGTTCAATATCCCCTCAACAGGCGAGCTAGCCGGTATCTACCTCGGCGTGTTAAACGTATACACAACCCTTCCTCAATTCGTGGGCACCTTCATCAGCTGGATTGTCTTCAGCATCCTCGAGCCCGGGAGCACGAAGCGCGACGACGCAGCGCCGGACTCGACCTGGATGGATCTCGATAAGAGCACGCCGAACGCTATCTCAATTTGTCTTTTCATCGGGGCTTTGTGTGCCCTTATTGCCGTGGAGGCTACGAGACGGATGCGGTATGTTTTATAATCTCGATATTCTTCTTTTTTCTTTCTCTCTACTACTACTAGATGACGAAGACAAGACTGTCTTCCCTTGCGGTTTTTTCTTTTTTTTTTTTTTTTTTTTCCCAGAGACCGTCTGGTTTACTTTTACTCCATATCGCCCAGCGACGTTTATAATTCGATACCCTGGATATAATGATCTTCCGCATGGTGAGACTTCAGAACATGTACGTATAATAAAGACACCTACATATAGGATTGTAATATTGCATTACTATGCCGAATTTCATACCTTAATTAAGCGTAATATTATGTTACATACTTGTAGTCATGTTATTCTACCTTGCGTGCTGAAGGATTTTGTATAAGGTTAAGGTAGAGCTGTCAGTGACTGAGAAGCCTGATGTTTGCTTGGACAGAAGGTGAGATTTAGTCGTGATACTATCCGATTAAAAACGAGAAGAGAATTTGACGACCAAATCATTCAATTTTTGTTTCTCTTCAATAGATAGCACAGAAAGATGGAAGATAGTGGATACATAACGAAACTCTGCTGAGGTATTTGATATCAAATATATAGGTAGTAGAGAAAAACTGCAAATGGAAAATTAAACGAAAAGGTAAAAAAAAAAAAAAAAAAAAAAGGCAAAGACAAGAGGGGGAATATAACAGCTTCGACAAAGAGGAAATAAAGAGTAAGTGTCAGTGCCGCAGCGTTTAATCCCGGCCGAGGGGACCAACGGCCGTAGAGGAGAAAGGGGACGATTACAAGGCGAACAATCATAATAAACATGGATGGCATCACACGCGTACGTCTGTCCTGAAAGCTGAGAACAGGTGAGGCTTGGCCATGAGATAGAAATCTCAAGAAAAGAGTAAATAGAACGGGAATTAACAAAACATCGGCGGGGAATATAGCTATTCAAAAAGAAACAATAGATGTAAAACTCGGCAAAGTCTCAGGGCTATCAGGAAGATAAATGAAAATTGCCTAGAGGGACGGGTTAATTTTTTAAGACCGATTTGCAGCTTGCATGTTCCCGGTCAGTTCAGCCACCCTGGCCTTGATACGGGCAGCGCGGGTTTCAAAGCCTGGAAGAGCAACGATGTTAGCACCATGGTCAAAAGATTCTGGACGGGGCTTCCCGGGGGGTTGGTTGGTGTTAGGTACTTACTTTCTTCCTCGCTGGTATTGCCATCCTCATCAGCAATACTTTCCCGTGCTTCACTTTGAACTATCCTCTCGGCCGCATTTTTCCGAATCTGGGCCCAACGATCTTGAGAAGTATTGTTGGGTCGTGTCGGAGAGGTAGGAGAGACAGGGGTTACAGGAGGGCTAGGCTCGGCCTTGGGCTTCTCAGGGGCCGTTTCTTCGACAGGTGAGTCTTCAGGAACGAACGCCGGCTGCTCCATCAGGGGTCCCTGGTCAAACCTTGAGAACTCGCGATCTGCTGCTACTTGCTCGTTGGTATCCACCCGAGAAAGGGCATCATACTCAGCTTCACGCCGAATCTTGGGATGATCACTCATGGCCTCAGGCGCTGGTGCTGTGGCTTGGGATTCGCTGGGCTGGGGCTCTGGGGTTGCAACAGCTGTCGGCTCAGGTACGGCCTCGGTCTCGGGCCTAGTGATCTTCGTAGGGGTTGTGACTGGGACTGGTTTCTTCTTTAGAGGTGCGGGCCCGTTGCGACTAGGAGGCTCTTCCAACGACGCCTTTGCGCTACCCTCTAGTGCGGCGCGGGCAGCCGCGACGGCCGAGCCTTCCACTCCGTTTGGCTTTAAAGGCGGCTTTGCGTCGGGGTCCTTCTTCTTGATCGTTCCAAACATGCTTTTGATCCCCGTGTTAACTGCTTTCTTCTTCAGTTTGTGAGGAACACCCGATTCTGTAGGTTCCTTGGCTCCTTTGGACGCGGATTCTACAGTCGGCGGCTCTGCAGCATCAGTGTTAGCCTTCGCACCGTTCGTGAGTTTCTCAACCGTGGTTGGCACTGCTGCGACGGGAGCGGGAGCAGAGCTCTTTGGCAAAGTAAACGAAGTAGGAGGTGGTTGTCTGGTGCTGGTTGTTATCGACGGGTTTGGCTGTTCTTGAGGTTCATCGGTCTCGGTCACGGCACCGGTTCCTGCACGGCTGTCACTCAAATACGCTTTCCGGTAAGTGTGCTTGTCGTAGTTATTGGCCCATTTCATAGCTTGAGACGCTTCGTTCACGATGGACGGCTGCAGCGTCATCGCAGAGATCGTACTTTTCGGGTTAGATGCGCCCTCCGCCGTAGCTGACTTTGTTCCGTTGGCGAGCTCCTGCTCCTCCCGGTGCTTTCTCTGAAGAGCGGCGGCGGCAGCCTGGATACGGGCATGCTGATCGGGAGCTATGCTAGCTTTGCTATTTGGTCCTTGGTTGTTGGCTCGTTTGTAAGAATCCTCCATATTAATCTTCTTGCCCGAGGACTTGCGGCGCCCAAGTCTGCCCCTTCGAGTGGAGAATCCGAAGAACCGCTTCTTCTCGACGATGTACGCGCCTGGTTCAGGCTCTGGCGCAGCACCCTTGACTTGTTCCTCGAGTACCAACCATTTTGCGTTCTTGATGACTGTTTCAAGTAATGCGCATCGTCCAAAGACCGCTTTTCGTGCGGTGGGCTCTTCGCCTGCCAAACTGCTGATCCAAACCCACCAGAAGGAGTCATCTAGGTCGAGGGTGGTGATACTAGCCAACTCACCAGGGTCTATAGAGGGTTCGTCGTTAAGACCTCGTCTGTGGGATTGCGAGCTCTGGCCCCGCACGGTGGCAATCTGTGGAAGGACCTTATCAGGCGGAAGAAGTAGAGGAGCAACCGCGGCCTTGATAGACTTCTCATCACCAAAACCGGATGACATAAAGTCAGCCCATGATGGTGTGGTGGGACGACCGAGGTCACCAGCGCTAGAATGAGGTACGGACCTCAAACTACCTCCAAACTCCTTTGGGGCGGAACTTCGGTGATTCCCATTTTCTTCAAGGGTGGGTTCGATAGCGCCCCCGAATCCAAGATCCTCGAACCTAGACCATGACGCATCGCGGTTTCCTACAACCGGATCCTCGACGGCAGACTGGTTGGTAGACGAGATACATCTTAGGACCCGTAGGCATTCATCGGTAAGGGTCTTGAGTGGATCCTCACGAGCGGCGAATTCTCGCAGGTGTTGATCACTATCTCTATACTCGAAATTCTTTGCACGGCGCAGTAGGGCGAAGGGCGTGGGGGAGACTGTGTCGACGATCATGACGACTTTGGTGGTCGAGACTTGGAGAAGCGTTGGTGTTTCGGGAGGATATTCTGTGGCCTGAACTAGAGACTGCAAGGCGATGGGGAGGGTAGATATGCTGTTCATGCCGCGAGGGGCGTCTGGAGAAAGCGAACGTAGATAGGCAAAAAACAAGTGACTTGTTGCGTCGGCGGCACTTCAAATAGTCAGCAAATTGTCTAACACTGGCACTTTGGATTTCAATTTACCTAGCCCAGTTCTTGTAGGCCGCTTCAAACCCATTTCCAGTGTCGCGGTGTTCAAAAGCCCACCATCCAGCGTAACGGGAAAGCTTCCGACCTCCCAGACCATTGGACTTGCCATGCGCTGCAATGGCTGTCAAAAGATCGAAGAAGTCAAAGATGATCTTGGTCCGAGCGTCTGAGTCGACACTAATAGGTATGAAAGTCGAGAATGCGTCGCGAGCGAATTGAGAGTCTGTGTTCAAGTTAGCCCGTGCGTATGGTACACCCGCGCTGCACAACGCAAGATGTTTAGATCATACCTTGCTCGCCAACCTTGAACAGTTCGTAAGCTTCCCAGGTAACAACTCCTCCGGGGAGTCTGCTCCAGCACCATTTCATCACGCTGCATAAGACCTAAAGTGATGTGCAAAAAGAGCACGCCGAGTAAGAGCTATGACCTCACAAGAATCCGGGGAATATGGGTAATGGAGCTCACCATCGGGTCCGTAAGGCGAAGTTCTTGTGCCAATTCATCTCCAGCGAATGGTGAGCCTCTTTTTAGAGACTGGGTGAAGTAATTCCGAATGAAGGTGCGGGCGGTGATTGTAATCATTGTATCGGAGCTCGGGCGAAATGGAAGCAGCATGAACGGGGTTTGAAGTGCTGTTAGGAAGGAACAGGGAAATGATCAGCACAAGAAGCAAGGAATTAGGCTCACGTTCTCAAGGAGAGGGTTAATTGACATACCTCGTACTTTCAATTCCCGAGTGCAAGCTCGCAGCAGTTGCTGGATTTCTTCCGGAGCGACCTCCGTTCGATGCCACGCATCGGTCCATGTTGGCTTCGCAGGACCTGTGTTTTCCACCGCAGGGCCGTTTGAGCTCTTTTTTGCAGCGCTGGAGTCCTTACTCCGAAAAAAGCGAGAGAACGAAGGCATTTTTGACTCTGAACTCTCTGGTTTTTCTTCCGCCGAGAGACGCGGCCTGCGGCAACAGAGCGGAATGGTAGTTGATGGTGCCCAATGGCCGACTTATTTGTTGCTCTAGATCGATGGATCGGAGGTTGGCGGGGGAAATTAGACGAGACAGGAAGACAAAGGAGAGGAAAAGTCGCGGAGATTGAAGTAAAGGCAAATAATGGAGCCGGAGGGAAAAGCTCAAGCGGAACGAGTTATGAAAATTGGAAAATCAAGGGAAAAAGCAAAGGCTATCTGGGGGTGCCTAAGGATTGTACAACACGTCGAGCGTGCAACAAGACGGACAAGGAGCGGAGCAACAGCTAGATCGTGGTAGGTGGGGAGATGCAGAAGAGGAAACACAGAAGGAAAATGAAAAGAGGAAGAAAAGAAGGCGAATGAACGATGCAGAGGAGAGAGGAAGAAAGAGGTAGAGGTGGTGGTGATAGGAATCTACTAGTACTCTCAGTCACTCGTTTCAGGGGTGAAATTTACTATGTCGCAAAAAACAGTCAACCTCCAACCCCTTCTGGAGCCGTGGTAAGGTTAACTTCCTACCCACCCATATCAAGTCCTCCGCAGTCCGGACAAATCACCAGCTAGTATCGAAGAACAGTTGGCTTCTGAGATTCCACGGTTCTTGAACCTCAGTCCATATTATGGTTATGGTTAATCCAACCTGTCAGTTGCTGCGCTGTCAAACAGGGGTCTGCATTATTCTGAGCAGATTGGCTACCGCAGCTCGCCCATCAGCCCGGGTTGTTCTGCGCTCATTGGCCACTATCCTCGTATCAAAAGTTGATAGGACAGATATTGGAAGAATGAACCAGCCCTGCTGCACTTCCCAGTGCTATAAAGTATGGATTGATTGATGTTATAGATTCCAAATCCCCCCAAGTCCCTGAGACCGATCAAATGATTGGAACTCTGGAAGTTTGGAACCCGGGATGACTGGGTCCCCCATTCAGTGGAGGTGACTGGTCAGGGAGTCTGACCAATCAGATCACGTAATAGCCTATGATTTTGCTTGTTCTAGCTAAAACAGGCAAGGGCCACCCTCCCACTATCCCCCGGGCTTTCGGCCTCAGGCAGTCAGGCTGTTTATCGTGATGTCTGTGCCCTTCTGCCCGATCATATGGTCCATGTTCTGCACGAGCGCACAGTCAACCAGCGGAAGCGAAGTAATCATTGTCATTGGTAGCCCATTGCCCACCGTCCAGGGTCTGGACAAATCGGCCTCTCGGATTAGTGTTCGGCTTTAATTTTAGCTTGTGGAGCAGTGGTCAGGCCAGGTGCGCAGAGCATTCTCATTTTCTCGTTTGATTGTTTGGCGGCACACAAACAGAGCATTGCCAGCAGCAGGACCTTATGATTTTGGCATCTCTGCTACACTACCTACTTACGTAGCTGTATTCAATTATCATGATTGCCCGTATTGAAAGGACCGTTTATTAGTGTTTAAGGATGCTGTTAGTCAACGCGCATGTCTTCTAGAAGTAGTGCAACAGTGATGACAACGCTCGACAGTGACAGAGATAATTTTGAAAACTAATCATGGGAAAGCTGGATAGTTACATAATAACTTCATAAAATTCGACAGACCTCTAGGCTAGAATCTGGACCATCGTGGTCAGACTGGTAAAAATAGCTAGGCGGCTAAAGCAGCGTTAAACGGCGGTAATGGTCTTCCGCCCTTAAGTCAAGGCTATCTTTAGAATCTTCTGCATCTCATCCACCCGCGTCTCGACCAGGAATCATCCGTTCTTCTTCCATCCCTTCCAGTACCTATCCCCATCTGTTCCATCCGAATATTGTTCCTTGTCGATCCCCAGCCCTCTGTCTTCCTCTTCCCCAAGGTTGGTTACCTCAAGCTCTTTTCCTCGTCTTTGTTCTGCCTGGAACTTGTTTCCCCTTTGTCTCGCTTTCCCCTCCCCCGACCGGCGCTCAAGCTGTCATCACACTCTCACTCTCTATCCTTCAGCCCCCAATTAGCGCTTGCTCAATGCACCCTTCCTCGCTATTCTTTCTGCTTGCCTGATACCTAATTGCTTTCCTCTGCTGCTTCTGCTAACTCCGGAACGAGACGGACACCTGCTCATCAAGATCAATAAAAGCCTCAAGTCTGACAAGTGCACAGGAGTCCTTTTGTCCTATCGCGCGCTCCCAAGTCGATCAGTTTCACGACTTCTCCCTTGGCTTTCTTTCCGTAATACCTGCCGCGGTTTGTTTTGAAGGGACAGCTTGAGTTTCGCCCCCGTCGCTTTCTTTGTCCGTCCCACAGTCTCAATAGCCTTGACGTCGTTGCGTGCTTCGCTCGCACCCACTTTCCCTCATGGGTCGAAGAAAGATCGAGATCAAGGCGATCAAAGATGATCGCAATCGCTCAGTGTAGGTTTCATCCTCTGGCTATTTACAAATATAGCAACCCGGTCGCATGTCTGACATGGTGCTTATCTAGGACATTTTTGAAACGAAAAGGCGGCCTCTTCAAGAAGGCCCATGAACTCGCGGTTTTATGTTCCGTAGATGTTGCGGTTATTATCTTTGGTCACAACAAAAAGCTCTATGAATTCTCTTCCTGTGATATGCGAGATGCTCTTGCGCGATACCAATATGTTTGTTGCTCCCGTCCAAACCCCCCTGCGTTTGGTCGTATTTGAGATCTGACTTGAGTCCCGCCTAGATCGGTCCTCCTCATGAACATAAAGGGCCAGAAGACTTCAACGGCAAGCGAGATGATGAAGACGAAGACGAAGATGATGCCACTCCTGCCCCTGAAGACCTCCATGTCCCGTCTCAAAACCCTCAAATGATGGCTGTGCCTCATCCCAATTTCCAACACGTCAACCATGCCCCCTCTGCCTCTCCTCCGATTCACAACGGCATACCTTTCGTTCCGCGTCACGGCACACCACAACCGCAAGGAGTTTCTAGGCCCTCGTCGAGGAATCACCTACGCCGTGTGAGCTCGAACCTTGGAGGTCCACCTCATCTTGGGACCCCGCCCCCGCCTCCCCCGCCTCCTACCAACTTCTCATACATGCCTAATCCCGCGATTTACAATCCAAATGCACCTCACAGTATGGGCCAACAGCCCCCACGACCTCCTCCTCAATTTGCGCATTTCGGCCACCCTCCTCCGGGACCTCATCATCATCAACCGCCTCCACCCCAGCATCAGCCTATGCCGCCGCATTCCTTGCCTCCTCATTCCATGCCCCCTCAACCACATCCACAGCATCATCCACAACACCATCCACAGCATCAACCGCAACATCAACTGCAACATCAACCGCAACATCAACCGCAACATCAACCGCAACATCAACCGCAACATCAACCGCATGCGCTCGCACAACCCCCGTCTACTATGGCCATGTCACAGCCTCCTCTTCCACCCATACCTCATTTGGCTCAACCATATTTGGCAGATCAACAGCTCCAGCCGCCGCAGCGGACGACATCCCTTCCTGAGACATCATCGGACCAAATCCCTGCAACATTGAAGACGGAAAAAGCGCAGTCTCCTCTTATACAACCCCTTTCCAAGTCACGTAGCATATTTACGCCGATTGATGATCACGGATCGGTCCTGGCGCGCAATTTCTTCGGCTTCGGTGAGAGTACCAGTGTTAAAACCGAGTCGAACCAGAGCGAACTTGACGAGAAAAGACCACCGAAAACCCTCTCTCCCCCGCCGCGGGCTAAAACTGAAATCCCTCTTTCCAAACCCGTATCCGACATAAAGCCCCCTGTACGAACTAACAGTGGCCAATTGGGCTCTAAGCGACCTCAACTAAAAGTTCAGATACCGAGCGAGAGCTCCGATCAGGGTAGCGCGACAGCGGAATCCCCATCCTCCGCGGGACATAAGGCTGCAACTCCTATCAAGACCAATCTTGATCCCAGTCACCCCGGTGTGGTGTTACCACCACCTTCTCCATCTGCCGGCGCAATACATAGCGCAGGGGCCCAGGGTCCCCCAAATCCGTTTGCCCGACCACCACCTCCAGTAACGGCGGCGGCGGCGGCGGCACAGAACAACAATGCTTACAATAACAACAACAGCATAGAGACACCGATTTCTGCATTACCAAGTCGCTTTGTCTCGGATGCGCTTCTTCCGTCGCCGTCCAGTTTCTTTGCTGCGGAGTGGGGATTTGGGCGCTCTGGACCGGACAGCAATATACTCCCCAGCCCTCTTGTGTTTCCCACTCCTCAGGTGCAAAACGGTCCAGGGTTTGGCCGGGAAGAAGAGCAAGATAAGAAGCGCAAGAGTCCAGATGGCGGTCCTAGCCCCGAAGGCGCCGCAAAGAAAGCCAAAACATAGCATTCGTTTTATACTCTTATTTAATGATGTGATTCCCCGCCTGTGCCAAGTGCGCAGTCTGTTGTCTCTCACCTCGTTCTCGTTGCATTCTCGCGGTGTTTGGAAATGTGCTGGATTGGGAGTATGGATATATCGACTTTAAAGACCTCTCATTCTGTACTGTCTATCTTGTCTTGGGTTCCCTTTCTCTTCCCTCATTTTCCTTCGATTTTTACATAGTCTTGTTCTCTATACCCCTTGTTTGGCGTGCTTGTGCTGCACCTTCTCAAAGTACCTAGTCCGCAAGGTCAACGAAAACCGCGTTAATGAAATCAACTCCAGAATGGCCAACTTCGTCTCTTCCAAACTATTGGGTATTGCATCTCTCTTTCCACATTTTCTTTGTCTTGTTTCGTGTATCTTCTGGCGTTTCTCATATTTATGTCTTCCTGTTTCCGGGGATTTTTATCTATCGATTCTTTTGGCTCCATGTCAATCTGTTGGGTAAAGTGGGATCATGTCTCATTAGGGTCTATGTTGGTATGTTGAATTAATATGACAATGGACGTTCCTTCCACATAGACTTGTCTTAGATGAACTGCAACTCTCTCTCAGTCTCCGGACTCGCTCCAACCAGAACTGCTTCCAACATGACTCGACTTTTCAAAAATTCACTTGCTTTCTCAAACTTACTCTATCCGATAAGTTGAAGCACATCAGTCAACCGGGCGGGGATGAAGGGGTATTGTTGATTACGGAACCGTGGGAAGGGATAAGGCTTGGTATGGACTCTGTGCGGGGGTATGGGTCGGTCTATTTAGATAGGAGTACCATGAGTAGGTGAAGGGGTGAGTTGAGTGAAGTTTATCGATTACTATGTATGGTATAGAACTTATTAACTAGCTAGTATTTATGTACTTTTTTTGAAAAGAAAAAAAAAAAAAAAAAAAAGTTACAGATCTACACCGTTTGCTTACCCTCCCCCAACTTAGCAGACCTTTCTCTAGCCTGCATCTCTAGAATCTCCCTCCTCACGCGCTCCTGCTCCTCCAACCCCGTTTTCGCAAACGTATGCGCCTTGCTTAGCACCACAGGCCGAACAAAGATACTAGTTATCAGCCCGACACCAGCCATAGCGGTATAAAAGATCCAGATGCGGGATAGGGCGAAGTTGAAGGCGCCCAGGACAACATCTTGTTGTTCATGTGGGAGGGAGCGGATAAGGTCGTGGTTACCTCCAGAGAAGGCGTTTTGGAGGGCGGCTGCGTTTTCAGGACCAATGGAGGCGGCGATGGTGGATTCTTTGTTGGCGACCATGTTTTGGTAGATGACTGTGCCGATGACGATGGAGATGGCAGCGGAGACTTGGCGGATGAAGGAGAAGGTTGATGTGCCTGCGGCCATGTCTGAGGGGTGGATGTTTGCTTGGAGGGCGACGAGGGGAGCTTGGAAGAGGGGGCCTGTGCCGAAGCCGGCAATGAGTTGGTAGATTATGATGCGGGGCCAGGAGGCGTATGGTTTTAGGTCGATGAGGAGGCCGTAGCCGAGGGTTAGGAAGGCGAAGGCGACGATGACGATTTCGCGGTAGCGGCCGGTTTTCTTGATTAGGATTCCGGCTACGATGGACATGACGGAGAGGCTGAGGACTTGCGGGAGGACGTAGACGCCGCTGAGGATTGGGCTGACAAGGAGGACGGATTGGAAGTAAAAGGGGAGGTAGTAGGCGGCGCCCATGAAGACGAGGGAGTGGATGAAGCAGATGACGAGGATGAGGACGTTGTGCCAGTTCTTGAAGAGGCGGATGGGGATTACGGGGTAGCGGGCAATCTTCCATTCGTTTAGCATGGCGAGGACGTATGTCGCCAAGCCGAATATGATCAGGCAGAGGACTGTCGCCGAGGCCCAGGGGTAGTCGACACCACCAAACTGAAGGCCGAATAGGAACATGAGGGTGGCTCCAACGATAAGAAGAGTGCCAGACCAGTCGATAGTCTTGAGACCAGCCAGTAAAGGAGTCTTTGGTGACTCAATCTTGAGAAAGAAGAATAGGATGGCAAGGGAGAGACCGCCAATCGGTACTAAAAGAGGTCAGTTTCAGTTGCAGCATAGTGTGCAGGGCATGGCGCATACAGTTGAGGTAGAAGCACCAACGCCAGGTGACGCTGGTAGTAAAGGCGCCACCAACAAGGGGACCCAACGCGCCTGCGATGGCCCATGTAGATCCAAAAAGAGCGTAATACATCGGGCGTTCCCTGCAGACACAGTCAGCGAGACACGAACAGCAGTGGGTGGGACAATAGTTTCAACCAACCGAACACTAAATAGATCGGAAACACAGATATTTGCCAACGTGATAATCCCACCAGCACCAGCACCCTGAATAGCTCTACCAGCCAGGACCATGGGCAGATTAATAGACAGTGCACAAATCAAACTGCCAATAAGGAATCCGAAGTTGGCAATAAGAAGAACAGGCTTCCGCCCCCAGATATCACTCACTTTGCCCCAGAGTGGGACAAAGGCTGCGTTGGTCAGGGAAAATGAAGACGCCATCCACGAATATCCACTTTCAGAGGCATGGAAATCGGCGGCCATCGTCGGTAGGGCTGTAGAGATAATCGTCTATAGAGGGCATCGTCGTCAGTAAACAGCAACCCAGATTCGAAACACAACTGGTTCTCCTTACCATATCGAGAGCTGCGAGGAACAGGACCAGCTAAAATTTTCAAGAAATCAGTTAGCACACTATTCAAGAAATAGCTTTAGCGCAAAGCGCAAGGCGCAACGTAGAAAAGAGAACATACACATAGTGCACCCATAACCACCGCGATCTTCTTCTTCCCTAGTTTCTGCGCCTGGGACGGGACCCGGTCCAGCGGATTCGCTGTCGATGTATCTGGTGCCGCATCGTCTTCCAGTTGCGAAGGTTTCTCCTCTGGTGACGACTCAGAACGAGCTCTGCCGTCGTCCGATAGCTCTTCCGGACCTGCTCCAATTGGTGCAGGGAGAATATCTGTCGCAAGGGAGTTGTCGACTGTGTCCTGGGGGTATTTCTCCTCCCTGAGCGGGGCTTCAGATGCCGCCATTTTCTCGGCGCAGGGTATACGAAGGATGTAAAAACGAGAGGAGGCAAATAGGTCTGGGGTAAGAAAAAAAGTATTTTGGGACTTGGCTTGGCTTAGGTATAGGCGGGCTGAGCCGCCGGGTCTAGATCAGTCGCTCACACAGAGATCAAGAGACGGGATACCATATGCATGGCTGGAGGACGTTAAATATATACAGCAAGTTCAGCAACAGGCAGCTGAATGATTTTTGTAGAACAACGGCCGAGGTCGGCCGTGGTTTGCACGAAATTTGGAGGATCCTGACTCAGAGCGGGGATCTCCGACTCTCCGAGAAGGTCGTAAACTTCAGCTCTTCAACGGCCGTCTTATCCGAGGCCGAGATTACTATTTCTGCTAAAGATAGGAAGCATTCCAGGTTGATCGGCAGACCGTGTCGAATTCAATTCCTGGGGTTGCGATGGTGATTTGACCGGCGTTCCTGTCTGTAACGGCGACATTGAGCCAAAATCTCCGAGCCTCGAGGTGAGACGGCGAGAGTGAGACATGCAGCAAGCTTGAAAAGCATCAGGTGCAGGGATGGAACTACGGATCATTGCCTGTTTAGGGAGGATTCTTCCGATGTATCTACAGATTTGACGAGAATATTAAACAATCTAGCCAGGGTATAATTTACTACCGATCGCAAAATGATAAACACGGAAGAGGAAATGGACGCCTGCTATCCGCAACCATTTCTAATCCTGTAACTGGAGTATCTCTGCAGGAAGCATCACAAATTAGGCCCAATTCACCATAGCCACATTCTAGCAGGCTAGACTCACCTGTTAGAAATTCCTCAAAGCTCACTGTGATATACCCATCACGATCATCATCATACCGCTTAAACACATCCGTCATACGCCGAAGACTAATGCATGCCTGGACAAACAAATCGAAACTCATGCCCGACGGCGGAGGCCCTGTCGGAGGCCCGCTAACCACCCTCCCTTTATTTTCGAAGGTAGTGAAGAGCACCGTCACGAACGGCTGACTGAGACGGTATCCGAACGCACTCAATGCCTTCTCGAACTCCCGCAGACTGATGCGCCCACTGCGATCCTCGTCGAACTTGTCAAACAGTTCTCGCCACGCTGCTAGGTACCGCCACAACGACACAAACTCATCGAATGAGATCGACCCACTCGTGTTCCGGTCGAACATGCTAATCATCATCTTCACAGTTTTGGGGTGGAACGAAGTATAGTCGCCGTTTACCAGAGCAGAGCCCAGCTCCTGTTCAGTAAGTGCCCCAGAATTGGACGAGTTGGCGGCCCGAAACAACGGGAATAGCTGCTGGGGGTCGTCGTTGGGCACGGCTAAGGGAGGCGGCTTCGGGCTTTGTGGAGGACGCGACGCTGGCGGCGGGCGATTGCGCACTGGCTGTGATGGAGGAGGCCCGAAACCGTAGTTTTGAGGCGGTGGGGATGGATGGAGGAGGGCGCCGAGGCGTTGTTGGCTTGGGGGCACATTAGGAAGTGGTCGATCTAAAGATGACCGCGGAGGCCCTGCAGGATGCCGCTGGGTTGCAGGATTCGGACGGGGATTTGGAGAGGTCGAAGCCGCCACGCGAGGTGGAACGCCACCAGGCGAGGACAGTTGTGGTTTATGTTGGTTTGGCTGGTTTGGCTGGTTTCCAGGCTTAATATTCATGGCACCGATCATCTGAGCTACCTAGAGGGATCAAATTGTCAGCGGCGGCGGACGTGGCTAGACTGGACGGTCAGCGTGGTTGTCGTACCTGTTCAGGCTCCGCGTGCCTAAATCAAAATCGCTTATATTAGTATTCAATCTTCCATGAATCCTCTAGGTCTGAATCCCACTTACGCAGGGAGCGCATCTGGATTGTAAGCCTTGTTGTACGCCATGATCGCGACTGACGTAGGCGGGCGGGCGCAACTCAGAGGGGTTCAGGGTGAAGAGGACAAAGCAGGAACCCTTTCATTTGAGGACGGCGGGCATAGTCTTCAAAGGAGAGAGGTGAAAGAGCGGAAATTGGGCTTGGAGGGAATCAGGAGTCAGGCTCGCACGATTCTTGCAGAGCGAGGCTGCTGTTGTTGAGCAGGCGGTGCCGTGGGTCGTCAGTCGTCACTCGGGGATTAACCAGCTGCCGAGAGCGCCCGACCAAGCCTTCACTGCCCTCTTTGTACCTGGATACGAGAGATACGGTCAAACATCAAGTCTTGCATTATCTGCTGCTGTTTTCGCCTTGAGTCCACGCAAAGATAAGCTGGTTCATTCTCGTCGAGAAAGCTCGAGGGTTGCGCATGAGCTAACTCCTCCAGAATATACAGTATTAATAGCAACAAAAATATCGCGCTTATTTCTGACGACGATTGAATCGTCAGCTTAACAGCTAAAACCCCACATGTTCTGACTAAATCCCAGATCATACTACTCCATAGAAAGTATTTCCTACGTCAGGTTGGAGGATCAGAGCCTCTTAATACTTGGTCGAACCCCTCCAACTGAGGTTTGAGAACATCCATTATTTCCTTCCACGCTCTTGTCTGGAATTGCTTCCCTTCCACCCCTGTAGTCAATGCGGTCGATTCACTATATAGGTTAGTTAGTGTATTAGAGAAACGCGTACGACCGACTTACTCTAGGTATCCATCGCTCCGCCAGCATCTCCCATGTGATTCTATCCCCTGGTATGTCGCACTGACAAGTGACCGGCTTCCTTGCTCTGCCGTGCGAGCAAAGAGCTTATACATTACCCAGACAGTCAATCGGTGGTAGAATTTAGTGTATTGCCGGCCGAGCGATGACGCGCACAGTCCTGGGCTGACTGTGTTGATAATGACCGGGACTACCCCATTCTCGTTGCGCAGACGCCCAGCTGCTGTCCTGAGTACATACTCGAGAAGAAGTTTGGATATGCCATACTGCTTCGGACCACTGAACTGCTGGACGTCATTAAGGTGCTCCAGCAACAGCCCGTCTGTCTGGAGACTTTTTGCTTGAACGCGGACAAACTGTTGGCTCGAGACGACGGTCAGGTGAGTCGGACTTGAGTCGGACGAACAACTCTTCAGTTTCGGGAGCAGTAAAAACGCCAGTAAAGAATTGGATAGCGTGTTGACCTGCAACGTTTCCTCCCATCCCTCCGGTGACGTGGTGAACTCTCGATTCCAGAGACCTGCGTTAAGGAGCGCAACATCCAACTGCTTTAGCTCGCTGACGCGGGCAGCGAAATCCTTCACGCTCTGGAAACTGTTCATTTCCAGCTCCCATACCTGTACAACCCCCGGTCTGCTTGTGCGTTTCTCGAGCTCTGTCTTGGTTGCTTCGCCGCGCCGCAGGCTTCGGCTGCCGATGATTAGTGTTTCCACCCCTAGATTCAGCAGCTTGATAGCAGCTTCAAATCCAAGCCCGGTTGTCGCACCGGTTAGGATGACTGTCTTCCCCACAAACGAAACGCTTGGCTCTGTCGGGGGGTTGAATTGTGTTCTGAGGAGTCGAAGTAAGCTTGCCATTATGCATATATTTAAACTAGCTCGTTGGAATTAATTGGAGCGGACGTTGTATCCAGGATCTCGGGAGCGAACTAGGGTTGCGATGGTATCAATATTCAGATTTCCTCGGATTTCTGGAAGATATGAATCGGAAAAGCGTTTGAACTGAACCATGACGTGGTGTCAATTATTCAAGAAGCAAAATTTAGTTGATTGCTAGGCCCGCTTCGTGTCTGGGCGGCCCCGCTGTGCCTGGGGAGCGCTCGAAAAGACGGGAGCTTGGGGATACGGATACGATGGGCAGGCTGAGTGTTCTGTCGAAAATCGAAATGCAATTGCAAAGGCTCTTTTGGTTGGATTAACGAAAAATGAATGTGGCCCTATGCTTTCGGGATCAACTTTCACAACTCTTTGATTGACGGGCAAACGATTCGTCGTGATGATCAAGCTTGATATAATGCAATCAACTTGGTTAACCCGTTGAATCCCCAGCCCTTGTAAATGCCTCAGGCATAATATTTTTGTAAACATGGCAAACACTGATGTGATTTGTGTACCACCTTTCATCACCAGCAAGTCCACTGATTGATAAATTGTATACCTCAGATTTGTCTACCATTATAAATCTAGTGGGGTAATTGACTTTCGGCCACTTTATTGTATCCAGTTGTAAGCTAACTCTGAGAAGGAATTACCCGGGTCGTATCTACGTTTGAGGTTTACCGCAATTCTCCTTTTTAATTTCTGCTTCGTTGTCAGTTTATATATCTCAACCCAACTTGACTTGGTACCTACTGGTTGGGAATCTCGTTAAACTACTACAACTATCAGAGCGATCTGTGACTTATTCAGCCCAAAGCGAACGAAACGAACATCAATGGGTTCCAGAAGCGGGGAGACTCAGACGCCGACAGATGGTCGAACGTGGCGCCAGTATTTCCCAGCCGGTGATCTGTGGGTGTTTGGTTATGGGTGAGTTCAGTTCACTGTCCACATTTTTAATATAGCGGGGTTGCATGATGAGCTAACTAGCAAATGAAGGAGTTTGATATGGAAGCCGCCGCCCCATTATGGTATGTCCTAGCCTCACGAGCGGTCTCAGGGTTGGTATCGGCTAATCAGAACGACGATAGACCAACGAGTACCGGGTTATATAGAAGGATACGTGCGCCGGTTCTGGCAGGTTCGTTGTCTTCCTCCTACTTACCCTTCCATGGCACTGAATTGTACAAAGCTGACAATCTTGTGAAAACTTGTAGGCCAGGTAAGCATGCACAGAAAGATAGCAACTAGCTCAATCTAATGAATACGCTACTACTAGTACCGACCACAGAGGCACCCCGGAACAGCCCGGCCGCGTGGTAACGGTGATCGACCGCGACTTCTGGGAGACTCTGGATGATCCAGTACGTTCTTCGTTCTCCAGTCCTCACAGTGTACCTACCTTACATTACCAGCTGACCCATACCCAACAGCTAGCTCACCTTGACACCTCAACAACCCGCGTCTGGGGCGCTGCATACCACATCCCAGCTTCGCACGCCGAGGAAGTCCACGACTACCTTGACGTTCGGGAAATAGACGGCTACAGTGTGCACTACACGCCGTTTCACCCGGTTACACCCACTGCCACTAACACAGAGCAACCCCCCTCACAATCCCCAATAACATGCATGGTCTACATCGGGCAACCGACGAACCCACAATTCCTGCGTGACCCGGCCCGCCGCGATCCCCAAGATGTCGCGGAAGTCATTCGCCGAGGCTGCGGGCAGAGCGGCAACAACACGGAGTATCTATATCTGCTTGAGAAGGCCCTAGAGGGGGTTGGGCTGGGGACTGCAGATGAGCACGTTATGGATTTGGTGAGGAGGGTTAGGGAGATTGAAGGGGGTGGGAACGCGAGGAGGGAAGAAGAGAAAGCCGAGAGGGAAGTTAGGGCAGTATTAGCCGAGGGGTCAGAGGGTAGGGAGAGTGTGGATTTGTCAGAATAGTGAGCTTAGATTTGACGATAGCTACCTAGCTACCTAGATTGGATAGACTAGAATGGATTGAACGTTTTTGTGTTGTTTGTTGCTTCCGCGTATGATCTGTTTGGATCTGAGTATAGGATCTAAGCTGGAGGTCTCCATTCTTGCGAAAGAGTGCTAACTGTACTCGAATGGAGCAGACCGACAAAATCTTCATGATAGGTAGGCACTTAGATAGCCAAGAAAGATATGAGGTTGAATGACCACTTCAGCTGGAGAGCTGATGAGTGTCCACGGTATAAGCAGTGGATACCTGCCTGCAACCTCGGGGTGCTGTCCAGAGTCAAATCTGGAAAACCTGCAAGTGGTGAGTCTCTACTCTCTTTTACTCGTTCATAGATCACCATCGTGTGAGATGCCAGATTAGATGTCAACCACTAGCTGAAGCACACCGAATTTCAAATTAAAGCAACGCAAGCATTCATATCGACCAGAGGATCATGAGGATCAGTAGTATCTTTCCGGGCGTCATCAACCATCAAACTGGGAGTCATTATTGTACCGTGTGTCAGTACAACGAGGAAACTCGATCTTCAGGCACAGAATCACCGGGTTTCAACCCATCAAGGGCCGGGGGCTTGGTTGCGCCAGCCTGGAGATATAAATGTTAATCGAAGCCACGTGGAGACGTAACGGGATAGGGTCAACGTACCGCCGGAACCACCACCACGGTAAGCTTGTCCTTCAGGGCGGTTGTAGCCACCGCGACCCTGGAAACCGCCGCTGCGAGCGTTTGGTCTTTCCGAAGCTTTGTCCACACGGATGATACGGCCGTCAAATCTGCGGGGGGAGTAAGTATCTATAGCCAACGGGACCGATTGACGGTGTATTCAAGCACGTACTCTTGGTTGTTCATGGCTTCCATTGCAGCATCTGCCTCAGGTTCATTGGCAAAGCGGACGAAACCGAAACCACGGCTGCGCAGGGTGTCGTGGTCCTTGACAACGACCTGCTGGGTGTGAATACTAGTTTTACTTCTCAAACGAAAGAGGGAGGAGGGAGGATGGCATGGTGTTGGAGCTCAAGGTGGGACACATACAGCTTCTTCGATGGCCCCGAACTTGGAGAAACCATCGCGAAGAGTGTCATCGGTGGTGTGCCATGCGAGGCCGCTAATTGTGTGGTTGTGTCAGTGGAGGGTCATTCATCGATCCGATGAGAAAGGAGAGTGTCATTGAGGATAGGTGATGACCATAAGAGATGGATGGACAGACCCAATGAATAGCTTGGCCATTTTAAAGTCCGGTTGAGTGGATGATGGACTGGAGGGGCTGTTAGTAGTGTAGGACTCGAGACAGAGTTCAATAGCTGCAATCACCAGATAGATGCAGCAAAGCTTAGGACGACAGAGAGCGAGAGCAGCAGATTAGGCCGTGATGAGGGGATGGAAGAAGGAAGACAAAACTGCGGGAGCGAAAAGAATTTAGTCAAGAGGGGTGGCACTAGTTGGACTTGGGACGGAGTTCTTGCTCAATTCACTCAACTCAAGACGGAGAGCCAGTGAGCGACAGGGAGCAGAAAAGTCCCAACTGTGCCACGGCTTATGAACACGGGGAGCAAGCTACAGGACGGCTCCGGCGACTTGTCTGCACTTGCAGTAGTGCACAAAAATCGATCCCCTCCACGGTTGAGGCGAAAGGCAGACACCAGAAGATGAGTGCACCACCGGCAGAGCGGGGGGGAAGGATTGGCGACAGAGCACTGCGAGTTGCAGTGAAGGGATGAAGAGATAACCAAACCGCGCTTGGAGGGGGTGGTCAGAACTTTTACGCCAATAACATCATTGGATTCTGCCCAGGTGGTCCTTTTTTCCAGCTCGCCACAGCAATGACAGCGAATTGGGGGAGACTCAGGAGAGACGGGCGGAATTTCTCATGTTCTGGTAGTAAGGCGACAACGCGACGTCGAGATAGCGGGGTTTGCTGTTAGGCCCGAGGGACAGAAAAAAAAGAAGAAAGAAGAAAGTCTCAGGCTGAGCTCCAGGCTCCCGCTCTGGCTCCAGCTCCATCCATCCATCCCTCTTTCCCCTTTTGTTCGCTCCAGCTCCTCGCTTTCCTCGATTCGTCGTAGTGGCGTTTGCTCGCAAAAAACTAAGCCTGCACATGCAGAACAAGTCAGCTTTTATCTCCATCAAGCTGCATACTTTATGCTGCATAGATGGGTTCTCATTCCTGTCTAGACCCTGCCCCAGAGGCTAGACCAGACTCTGGGTATAATCAATGCCTTGATTTCTTTGCACTACAGGACCTTGGAGACTTCATATCTAGAAATACTATATATTTTCTCACCCTGGCTCATTCCCTCTGTGAACTGGGGAACAAACTCATATTAAGAAATCTAATCCAAAGTGGCCAGAAAATTATCATGAATTTCAAATCAAGTCATTTACGGACTATGGTAAACTGCGAGCACAATTGGGTGCCCGTTGTCAAGGAAAGTTCAAATGAGGATGTGTTCTCAGACCACCTCACCTTACTCTTTATCCTCTCACCCCTTTTCTCCCACCTCATCATACCTCATCTTCTCTTGACCAACCGCCATGATGCTATGGAACATGGACGACGCGAGCAGGAACTTGATCCTCGAGCTCCTAGAGCTAGATGCTTTGGAGGAGTCCAACATGCACAAAGGAAAGCAAAGGGCAGGGTTGTTTACAGACGGTGAACTAGCTATGCAAGACTGGTCTGACCAACTTCATCAATCTTCCACAGTTATTTAGGATCGTAAGATGGCGCTGAGCATGGCCAAAGCTGTATCTGAAGATGGCGTCGCCCTCACCCTTGCAGCTCAGGAAGAGAGCAGAGCGTTCGCGGACCGAAGGTTGGCTTTACAGCTAGCTGGCACCCACCCACCAGCACATGAACAACATTCAGCGTACAAAAAGCCTTTATAGCTCGTTGGTACTGATTTCTCCGAAGATCTCGCTTCCCAGCTTGACGAACAAGACGAATCAGTGCTCGAAAGCTACCCTAACAAAAGACGGTGTCTGGCCGAAAGCTCCAAGACCGCTGGGAGTCGCCAGCACATCGCTGAAGTGCAACCTAAGTGTGTGGCCTGCAACGATACAAAACCTGCTTCCGAAATGGTCCAGACACAATGCCTCCATTTGCACTGTAAAGATTGCATGATTCACTTGGTCAAGGACGCCCTCGGAGACCAGTCGCTCTTCCCCCCGAGATGCTGCCGTATGCCGATCCCGCCATTAGCCCTGAGGAAACATATCGGCGCGCAACTTTTTAGAAGCTTCGAAGAGAAGGAAATTGAGAACAATGACCCATACAGAACCTACTGCTCAAACGCACAATGTGCGAAATATATACACCCTCCACAAGTGGAAGGATACGTGGGCACTTGCCACACCTGCCAAGCAAGAACATGCACCTTGTGCAAACGGCCTGCCCACAACGAGCCATGTCTCGATGAAGATTATGAAGTGATGAAATTAGCAAAAGAATCCGGATGGCTGCAATACCCCCAATGTCACCACCTCGTTGAATTGAACACTGGCTGCAAACATATCACGTAAGGAAACAAACGGCACTTCTATAGCCCTATGCTAACGTTTGACCACCGCTTAGATGTCGTTGCCGGTATGAATTCTGTTATAAGTGCGAAATGAAGTGGAAAACCTGCCGTTGCGCAAATTGGGATGAAAACAGACTGTACGATAGGGCTCAAGTGGTTGCTGCTCGGAATGCTTCAGGCCCACCTGCACAGCAAGACGTTAGGGTCGTGGCGGAAAGGATCCGAGAGATACGCTATCAACATCAAGGTGATTGGAACCGTATCGATGATATAGTGAGAACGATGATAGAGAGGATGAAGGGGCCGGGGGTGGCTTTGGGTGTGATGTGTGTGGCCAAGTGCTTCTGTATTTCATACTGGAATGTTCTGGCTGTCAGCTACGTGCATGCGCGCGCTGCAAGCGGAATCGTCTATGAAGGGCACTTGGATACTGTTAGAGCTCTGAAAGTAGCCATCTATAAGAGTTGTGACCGAGGAAATGTTGTGAGCTGAGAGGAATGGAAAATCAACGAGGGTAACGATGGACGAGTATCACAACAAGCATGTTGTCTTCTTGTGATTTTAACTACTCATAATAAGGCCTCGTCTCATTCTAAAGGTTATGTCTTACACTGTCTCCTTATCTAAAATATCGAAATGGCAGGGAGGTGGCTATGTAGCGTCATTTGCTCCTAGTTGCTGTCCTTCCTTCCTTCTTCCTTAACAACGGGCATATTTGCCCTCCATTCACATTCCCACTGCCGCATTTTCAAACACTAAATGAGAGGGTAGTTTTGCTGTTAAACTAGCCCGCGTATCCCTCGACTTGGAGTTTCTTGACTGATGGGTGTCGCAGACCCGAGGAGATTCTTTAGCTGGCTGTCGCAACTGGACGAGGCGGAGCCGGTTATTCCACACGGCGATAATCTGCCCTTTGAGAGTATCACTTTTGATGGTACGTACTTTGTGCCTGGGCTTGAGCCCTGTGCCTTGCGATCATCTTTGACTCACTCTCCTAGGCATCCCCATAGAAAAGCAGATCTTTGACGCAAGCTTTACTTTTCAGAGCCCGTCCCCACGAGCAAGTGGACGGCAGCAAACTCATCTTGAGCTTGAGAATTCTCAGCAACCGCATCTACCAACCCGGCCTATGACAAAAAGAACTGATTGTGGGATCACAAGAAATGAGAAGAACGGGTATGAACGCATCCCAAGGGCAAAGACTAGAGAGGATCGGTATGAATACAAAGGCACAAGCTCGCGAGTGAAGGACGATCAAAACATAACAGCTCGGAAAAAGAAGTCTTCGAGACAGAAGAGGAAGCATACTATCAATAAGGAGTTTCATGCTTCTAATGTGCCACCAAACCGCCTGACGGTACGCATCTCTAGAATATGGTGGAAGAGATAATGCTGACCATTTTCTAGCTTCACCCTGCTCCAAATTTGGGCATCTTCAGTAGAGGAAAAAGGTCATCCCCAGTCAAGACTCGCGGTAAGCTTCGCGCTCTAACTGTAGAAGCTTTCGTGCTCATTCATGTATATCATCTAGTACTCGACCACGGCTTCTCCGAAACAGAATTCTTGAAAGCGTCAGTGCCCAGGCAAGCGAATCAGTCCTTTCGACATGCGGATAAAATAAACACGTTCGACTACGACATTGAGATGGGAAATACTAGCCATGCCCACAACGAAACAGGGGTCAAGCTATTGGGACCGAGCATTGAGGGAACCCCTCAACAACAACCGCTAAGCGGGAACATAGGGTTGGATCAGAGTTGTACTGCTATATACCATGGATCAGAGAATGACCCCAATCCAAAAACAGATGCAGTTCGTGTATCTTTCAGCCAACTCTTCGCTCATGGCAAAGAACGAGAAGGATCCCACGCAAGTCTTATCGATTACTCCCAGGCGGAACGAGACATGTGCTCAGCTGCTGACCTTGCAAATGAATCTGGCACCATGCAGCTACTAGACTTCCACCTACACTTGCCAGACAAAAGCGTGACCACAAATTCAGCTAAGAAGTATTGGACTTTGGAGGATCTCAAGAATCTTATGCAGCAAAGGATGTCTTCATGGAAACCAAAAGACGAAGACAATATGACGACACTGACTTCTCAGTTGCAACAAGACTCAAGAAAACGCAAACGCACTTCACCCCAGGAGGACAGAAACATAAATTCGGAATTTCCAAAAAAAAGGCGATTCCTTGGGCACTGCCAGAGAGTGGAAACCAAGCTGACTGACAAAAGTACAAGTCCCCGAACCACAATTTTGGATTCTTGCTCTTTTTCTGGTGGGTGCATTGATTTTCTCTTGGGAAAGCCGCTTCCTGTGCACGGGCAGATAAATCACGCCATAGAGGGGAACGGGTTTCAGCCTCAGCGCCCTTGGCGAGATAGAGGAGCAAGTCTCTTCTACGACGAAGATACATCTCTCATTTCTCAGGCGTTTGATGTCGCATATGAAGCAATCATGCGATCAGAACGAGACGCACCACTTGATTCGCCAGATAGTGTACCGATGAGGAGAGGTAATCCAGGTAACAATGTAGGGAGCATTGTCATGCAGGCTCCTTTGAGGTGGGGCTTGAGGGACGAAGAGACGTTGAACTCTTCCCATATTGGGAAGGAGATGCTTCTCTCGCACAGGGAACTGGCCTTTGATACGACAGTGGGCAGATACTCCGACCAGCAACGCCCACACTATGGGGGGCTGCATGTGAACCGAGAATGCCTTCTTACCACAGAAGAGGACTTGGCCATGGGACAAGTCCTAGGGCAAAATGACCCTAAAGCAAATAGGTTGAATCTGAACGCTGGCGCTATGAAAAACTTTTGGCGGCAAAACAAACTGTATTGATACTGATTTGGTGAACCTTGTGCAGTCTGTGGGCCTGAGGTGCGTTTTGTGTGCTGTATATTGGCTATTCCTGTTTCTGGTAGAGCACTATGGTTGGCGAACTGTATAGAGAAGCATATGAAAACAGCTGCATTGTCGATACGTCTTATTGATCTTAGGTATGTCTTTTCTTGTTGGTCCTTTAGCTATTCTCGAATCTGTTCATGAAGCTAATTGCCACTGCTGTCAAGGGATTGTAAACGTCTTGATTTGAGGTATGGACCTGGGCCTTGAGGGGCAGCCGCGAAAAAGAACCCAGAACCCGCCGCAATGCCAGTTGGCATTTGTCCGGGGAGCTGCGAGCCTACGAATGCCCCAAGAGTACAAAGGTATTACGATCTGCACACGGGTGTATATTGCTTCTTAGACCCATGTGTCTGGGACACCAGGAGGCACGGAAGCAGTTCGCTCATCGAGGACCTGATTGAGGGTCGTGAGACGGAACATACTTGATGCTTATTGGACCTTATATAATTCGGACCCGGCTGAACGGTAAACTTATGCAGCGCACAGGCTTGAAAAGCTGACGGGCTTATTTTATTGCATGGTTGCTTTTTTATATATCATTTCCTCTTCTCCCTCCACAGCCCAGAAAGGAAAGAAGCGAAAAAAAGACGGTCGGGAATCCAGATAGCGAGGAACGTAAAGGGAATCGTTTACCTTTTCTTCTCTTTCCCCATTGGTTTCTCGCCCAAAGATGGCGCCCTACAAGATGTCTTCGTCCCAGGAGCCTGGTACTCGGGACGGGTGCCTGCTGGGAGTAGTGCCTGCTGGGAAAGAAAGCATAATTTTCTGCCCTGGTGGCCGGTTTCTCCTTCCTGCTGCGTGGCTGAATCTCGGTGCTGCACCTATTCGCATTGAGAGCAGACTGCCACTCCGTTCTCCGCTACCAGACATGCGTTGGAGCATGGATCTCATCCAATTGTTGCTGTCGAGTACACCGCAAGTCTCAATCTGAGAGCAAGCCTTGTGTTGACAGGTTAAAGTCGAGGGGTGAGTGGTTAGCGCTGCGCTGGACAAGTGTCAGTCGTACTGTCATCTCTGTTATCTTCCCTTCTCGAGGAGGCAACGACCGGGGTCACTGGTACCCTGCTGTCGGTAGTACTCTGCTGTCGGTAGTACCCTGCTGTCGGTAGTACCCTACTATCGGTACCGGTGTTGGTGAGCCAGTCCTTTGGGTGGGCTACGTCTAGAAGCTTGAGGACGTATAAAAGGAGCTATGCTGAACGTGCACTGCAGTGCCATTCCACGTCTTATCCTCATTCTCGTCCGGCTGACCACCTACCTGAAGAACTATCTGATGCTCCTGAGCCCCGTTAATACGCAACACCTTTTCACTCCTCGGACCAGGCATGGCTACGACAACCACGCGAAAGCCCTTAACCAAGCGCAACCTTGAAATCCATGATCAGCTTCTACAAGATGTAAGTTCGTCTATATATCACATACACTTGTCCATGACCGTGCGTGAACATGCCCTAACTCGAAACGTTACTTTCAAGCAGCAACACGCAACCGATGCAATTACCTCATGGGTGGAAAAAGTCATCTCAGAAGAGCAGACTCACCAGTTCTGCTCCCAGCTGGGCGCGTCCCTCTCCGACGTCCAACTGCGCGCCGGAGATATTGATATCGAGCGTGATATGGACCGACTTGATCAACAGATACGGATCTCCTCTACTGCCGGCACCACGGATGTGGATCATCTTAAGATATTTGAGCAGCAGCATCCATTCATGTATCTTGGGAGTCCACTAGAACGGTTCCTTACTCCGGGGTCCAGTGACCCAAGTTACTTTAGCCGTCCCACTCTAGCGCACATGGGCATTCAGTACGGGAGCATGGAGGGGAGAAAAGAGAGGGCTGATATAGTGCGTGGTCATGTGGAGACTATAAATGACAAGGCTCTCCAGGGGCAAGATGCATCAGGTAGATAGCATCTAACGCTCCGGTTAGACGGGTGTTGTGTTTCAAGGCGCTGCATGCCCAGTCCATCTTCCGTACAATCTACATATGACGGATGGTATCCAATGACATACCCTGGCTCTAGTTCTCTGCAGGAACTCAAGACAATTAAGTAATGACTGCTGTATTAATCGGGTATAATTAGCGTAGCACGCTTGTATAGATCTCACTTCGACAGTCCAATCTCCGCCCCAATTAATCCAAGACAACGCCGTTCTCTCTATGCAAAAGCCTGCAGCCGCTCATCTGAACAGTACCTCAGTCAGACGCTCCGTATATCATACAGCCCCAGGGTCTCTTGATTTCCCAGCTTCCAACGTGAGCTTAACCCGGCGACGCGCCGCAGCACATTCACCCATCTCTCGACCTTCTTCAACATCGCTGTATAACCCATCACTCACAGACCCCAACTCACAACGCCGCAAAAGTCTTCACACTCCCAAACCTTGGCCCAGGCCCTTTCTCTCCCACCCCATCAATCGGATACTTCCACTCCATGAATCTCGTCCAGCCTGTCCAATACACAACGTTAGCACATATACTCTCCTCAAAAACGTAGTTTAAAATATAAAAAAACCAAAGAAAAATAGAATAGGTAGGTAGATAGGCAGGCAGGTAGGTAGATAACATACTCCAATAAGCACACCTCCTCCCCAAATACTTCCCGACAAAGGGCACAATCACCATGGTGAGCAGGAGCTCTAGCTGCTCAATACTCTCCTGCCACTCGGCTTCTGCATCAGAGTAATCAGATAGTGTATCGAGGTCCGATGCGGTGGTTGATTCGGAGGGGAGAGAGGCGATTTCGTCGTCGAGGGAGTCTACGGTGCCGGCGTAGCTTAGTCCGCGGAGGCGTGGGGAAGGCGTTGAGGAGGTTGGGGTTGGGAGGATGTAGGAGGACTCGGTGGTGGACGACATGTTGGTGGTGGGTCGGGTCGGATGTATGTGGTTTTGGGAAAGGGTGAGGTGGTAAGGTACGAAGTACTAGTTAAGGCTGTTGTTGGGGATGATGTATGTCGGTGGGTTTGTTGTTGAGAGGGCGGATTTGTTGGAACGCCGAGGAGACTGAGATTGAGTTGGGAGCGAGATACAGAGATGGGGATTTCGAGTTGTCAAGCAGTGGCCTGCCTACCGCCTGATCGAGGAGCGCAGCATTGGATTGATGTACGGATTGGACGACGATGAGGTTCAGAACAAACAAGCAGCTCGGGGCTTGTATGTAGCCTTGCTGCCTGAGGTGTGAAATGAGGCATCACGTGCAAGGTGGTAATACCGTTACCAGAGTTGAGTCATCTACCACACGTGACTGTGTTCCCCGATAACAGCCTCGCCATCGAATTCAAAGCAACTGCGCAAAGGTGAGATATCGATCTTGCAAAGACTCTCATTTCTGATTTACCGGGTAAGATTTTACTTTCTTTTTGAACATACTGGTGGAAACGCTACTCCGTACATACCACGTCTTCCTCAAATCCTCCCACCATGGCGGAGACTGTACGTCACACACCCTTGTTTTCTCTGCTGTACTTTTACCGATCGCTCGCCCACATTTTCTTGTGCACTTTCCGGTCGCTGATCGAGGAGCTATTCTGCCCAACTTCCATTTGCTTTGCTACTGTTTCTGCGCTGGAGGAGAATCTATTACAGTTCTCCTTGCTTTATACCATTTATCTCTCACCCGCTTTTTCAATCCCTTGGCAACCTGAGGATTTTCTTCTTCCCTCACTAACGTGTTATCTGGGTTGGCGCCATACAGATCGAACCAACGGCTCAAAAACAACGCAAGTCCGTCGCATTCAGTGAAGGAACCGTCATTATGGATACGAACGGCGAAGTTACACAGAAGCTGGAGAAGCCTGTTGAGGAGCAAGGTGCGGATTGCCCACGAAACCAACCCCCTCCACAAACGTCTTTCACACCGAACATCGACCCTAACCCAAACAGCAGCAGACAAGGCCGTCGATGAGGTAACCGACCTATTCAAGGGCCTCTCAAAAAAGAAGAAGACCAAGAAGCCCAAGGACACCGAAGCTGGCGACGACGAGGATGCCTCCCCCGCTCCCGCCGCGGACGGCGAATTCGACCCCACAGCGCTGAAGAAGAAGAAGAAGAAGACTAAGAAGGTCGACGCCGGCGACTTCGAAGCTAAGCTCGCCGAGGCCGGCATCGCAGAGAAGGAAGTAGAGGAGAACAAAGAGACTGAGGTACCCGAGGGCGACCTCGAAGCTGGCACAGGAATCTGGGCCCACGAGGCCACCCAAGCAATCCCCTACTCGCTACTCGTCTCCCGATTCTTCTCCCTTATCCAGAGCCACCACCCCGATCTGTTGTCGAGCGGTACCAAGTCGTACAAGATCCCCCCGCCGCAGTGTCTTCGTGAGGGTAACAGGCGTACTATCTTTGCTAATATCGCTGATATCTGCAAGCGTATGAAGCGGTCTGATGATCACGTTATGCAGTTCTTGTTCGCGGAATTGGGTACCAGTGGTAGTGTGGACGGAAGTCGACGTCTGGTTATCAAGGGTCGTTTCCAGCAGAAGCAGATTGAGAACGTTCTGAGACGGTATATCGGTACGTTGCTTTAAGCCCGCCGCCCCTCTTTATATATACCCCCAATATCAGAATCTAACTAGAACTAGTCGAATACGTCACCTGCAAAACCTGCCGCAGCCCCGACACAGAGCTCAACAAGGGTGAAAACCGTCTGTACTTCGTTACCTGCAACTCGTGCGGATCCCGTCGTTCCGTCGCCGCCATCAAGACAGGTTTCCGTGGCCAAGTCGGCCGCAGAAGGAGACAAGGTTAAATTGCGACTTTGGTTTCGGTTTCGGTTTCGGTTACGCGGAGGTGCTACTAAAGTACTTAGGATGTACGTCTAGAGATAGAGAGGAAATATGGGTTTCAAATTTCTTTTTCCTATCTATTTCTTGGCGAATGGAAGTATCTCTTCGTTTATTCTTCTCCTTTTTTCTCGTTCTCTTCTTTCATGTAAGGACTCTTTTATCTTTTGATTTATTTGGATGATGGATGTCTAGAAGATCGGATAATGGCGAGGGGGGCGGCGAGCGAGGGAGTTGGCAGGCGTGACGCGGTCGTGCTGCGCTTGAATGGGCTAAAAGCGGAGATGACGATATCATTAGAATGGTATGACTGATAAGTATATGGAATGATATGACGGTTTATAGTACAGTTGTTGTTGTCTTCATTTCGTAGGGTGGAGTTTCACTCTTAGGCTCTGGTCAATTGTAGTTCAAGTAAACTGCGATCCATGATATAATATTTACCAATGACATATCAGCACTGTATTTAACGGCGTACAGGATATTTTGATGCTAACAGAAAGGAGAGACAATAATGTTCAAGGTACACGCTGCATAAGTCATAGATGGCACGTTATATGCGTGAATGGCAAGATATATCCCGGCAGTGAAGCTGTTTAGCGTAACTTCACAGCACCAATCTGCGCGGCAAATGCCGCCATATTGCGAGTTTGGAGGTATACGGTGCCAGGCCCGGTGAATATACAAGACCAGCCCTCGCCTGCACTAAAAGTGGAAAGGATACCCCCCGACGCCGCTCGCTGAAGCTTGTATTTGCAGTTCCAAGCTACCAGATGACCGTTGTCGACAAAATATTTTTCTCCCTCCACAAGCTAGATATATTCATTAGCACAACGACAATATATCCTGAAAGGTAAGAACAGTACTCACATCCTTCTTAATGATTGCCCCAAAACTCTGTATCCAAAGCAAGCCGGTTCCGTAGAACCTGTATACCCACAGTCCCTCTCCAGAGAATAAGGCCTTAGACAAGCCCTGTGCTTTCTGGTCGTGATCGACGCCATTTGTTGAGGCGAGAAACCCATCTCTGCCGACTGTCCACTCTTGCCCTTTCACAATCCGGATGACGGTGACATCACCGAGTAAGGTTGGGGCGATCAAGAGTTCACCTGGTCCGGTATACTCGGACTTGGCCATCTCGCCTCCCGACAAGAATTTCACCAACCCGAAAGAGATTGTACCTTTGAGTGTGATTGTAGGAGACATGCTTATCATCACACCTACTGCATCGTTAGAGCGGGGAAGGAAATCATAAAACCATAGATTGAGTGGGGGTCATGGACAAACCTGGTTTCGCGTGAAGCGGGCATCCAACAGCCAGTTGAATGGTAACGATGGTGTTGCTATCTCGATGACTGACACGATAACTCCCACCATTGAAGGTTCCCACGTCGTCAGCAGTTGTGGATATAGCTCCTACGAAGGTTCCACTGTCCGATGCTTGTGGTGGTGGTGACTGAGTATTTGCGGCCTGGCCCGTCTCGCTTGTTATGGGCGGCGGTGACTGGGGGAGGGCCATGTGCGAAGCATACACTGGAACATTGTGCCCAACATAGGTCTTCTCACTCGCTGGAGGGCTGACAGAAGGCGGAGGAGGATAATTGAAGTTTGGTGGCGGGAAACCAGGGGAGGGCTGAGAGGGTGGGAAAGCTAAACAGAGTGAGATATATGTTTATCCGCAGAGTTCGATTTCAGGCAGCTTACCTGGAGCGGTTTGGGCACCTACAGGATAATTGGGGTTAAAGCGCTGAGCAACTGCAGGAAATGACACAGAAATAAAACATACGAGGAATATGAGCACCCTGCGTCGGAGGAGGGGGGTAGTAAATTGGGTGCTGCGACATGGTTACTTGGGAGCTTTCGGCAGCTCCTACTCCTATATATATGCGCTAACAGGCGTGCTAGGCAAAAGGTCAGAAGGGGTCGGCACGAAGAAGAAAGCGCCGTATAGAGGACTTACGCGAAGACCCTTCCTTCCTTATTTGAAGCTCTGGGTTGTCTCGAGATGCTGGGTAGTAAAATAATTTCGAATCGAAAGAGGTGGTTCAGCGCCTTCAACTGAATGTGACGAGGGGGGTTTGGGGGGCGGAGGGAACAGGGAGAACTTCGAAGAACTGCGAGCTTAGAGGCACTTGGAGAAGCAGCGTGCAAAACTCAGCTTTAAAGCTTCCAATCTCACCATGGGGCAAACTTGGGATGCACCTGAATGGATGGATGTAATTTGTAGGAACCTAATGCGGGATCCCAAGCCGGCTACTGCACGGTGCCCGCAGTCGGCGCTTAAATGAGGCACTTGAATGGCACTTTGGATTGCAATTGGGTTTGACGTTTCGCGCCGCGATGGGGCCAAGCTGCTCGCTCCCAAGAATAATCAGGACGAATGAAGACACAAGAGATCATTTCGCATGATATGATAATAGAAGGTTTAAATACTAAGGGATAATGGCTGTCTCAGCCTACCAACTGTGATCTAACAACAGAAAATCTGGGAGAATTAAAGTCTTGCTCTAGAATGCGGCCTCCAAAATGGCTACGACTGCTGTGCGCCCTTCTTCCCTTGCTATGTCGAGCGCGGTCTTCCCAAACTTATCCTGCTTTCGTACGTCCGCCTTGTGGTGTATTAGTAGGCGTAGGGTATCTTCAAAACCACGGCGTGCCGCTATCATCAACATTGTATCACCAGAGTCCTGAGTAGCCTCGGTGTTGGCTCCCCTTTCTAGCAGAAGTCGAACCATACCAGACAGGTTGTTCTTCGTAGCCGCAAGGAGAGGCGTACTCTCGTCATCCGTTACTGTCTCAATATCTGCTCCTTCGTCCAGAAGGAAGGTAACGATGTTCAAGTGGTTTGCATCGCAAGCGATACGTAAAGGCGTAAACCCAAGAAAATCACTAATTTCAAGCTCTGCCCCGCATTTGCGAAGAAGAAATGAGAGCTCCTCCTCTCCGTGCCAAGCAGCAACGCTTAGAGGAGGTAGTCCATTTTCTCTGGCGCAAGTGTTTGCATCAGCTCCATTGGTAAGTAGTCTTCTCGCCGCTTGTATATTGTGAAGTTCAATATGCTCTATTAAGGCCGTACAACCCTGAGGCGTAAGAGCGTTGATATCAGCACCACGCCGGCAAAGGGTTTGGATTGCTGAGTCCGAATCGCTTGTTGCTGCATACTTGATAGCTTTCTGGGTCACCTCTGGATAATGGTGGCTAAGGTTGATCCAGCAAGTTAGGAACCAGTGACAAAGGGCGCTCAGTTGGTCGCGGGTAGTCCATTGCAAGTACGACTCCATGCAAATATCGTCTTCGAAATCAAAACTGTCTAGCCGTGGCCCGAATTCGATTTCGGGGATGACCCATTCTAGAAAGGTGTGTTGAGTACTATTCGCAAAGTCGTCGAGCTGAGGCGTTAAATCCCTTGATATACTTAAAGTTTCTAAGAAAGCCTTTATGCCATGTCGGTCTCCCTTAACAATGATGATGCCCCAGGTGACCCATCCAAGCTGGCTAGAATATTTAGACCACCATTGTTGTTGATCTATTGAGTTCATCCAGTGAAAGGGCCGAGGGCTTCTTAGACACCTGAAAAAGCTCGCTCTGATATCAGTTTGAAGAAGCAATCGTGTGACTTGGAAGCCCTTCTCGCGGATACTGCTATCCTTATGCAGCATTGCTTGCTGGCATAGGAAACCAAAATCATATACAGTACGCTCAAATTCGCCTCCTTCGCAACGTTCGCATAGCCATTGAAAAATGGAAAATGCACTGTCCCAGTTTCCGTCCGAAATAAGCTTCTGGACGCGCTGTCGTACAGTGCTCGAATCACCAGAAAGTTCGGGAAGAAGATTCCGGTGTTTCAATACCGGCACAATGCACAGCAAAGCATCCTCTCTTGAGCCTAGGTTTCCGGTTTCGAAGCAGCTCACGAGTTCGTCGAGGCTAGTACTTTGGGCTAGGAAACCATTTTGTGAGACCGGAAGGATATCAACGTTACCTCCGAGAGACTTGAGGCCTGTGAGGATACTCATGAGAAACTGAATATAGACGTCTTGGGCAGCCATGACCTCCAGGCTGTTTTCAGTTTTTACGACAAGGATCTCCTTGGTATCAGGGTAGGCGTCAGAGAAGTAACCGAAGGTCTGCTCCGAAAAGGATATCATCTTGGATGATACCATTATCGCTTCCCTTTGACGGAAGATCCATTTATGGAAATATAGGTCTGTTTCTCTAGCACTGGCCTCGGCCTTGGTCAGTCCCACTGCGCGCCCAAGGCCATTCTGCAACCAATGCGGGTTCGACTTCAACAATGAAAAGGTCCAAAGACCTAATACTGCCTCTAATTCGTTTGCATCGACTCTCCATTGAAGTGTATCGTCAGATCGTTTAAGCACAATAGGGTACGTTTCTAGGGGAGAGCCCCTAGACTTCTGGCTAGGGTGGCAAGCGAAAGAAAGCTCAAAAGTGAAGGTGGTACTGGGAATCTCCTTCAGTCTCGAGATGGCCCCCATTGTCGTCTCGATCGTGCTTGCCAAATTATGGGCCACTTTCCGTATCGGGAGATCGTCCCAATCCATACTCGGGTGGCGACTGCACGAAGTGAGCTCTGCTAATTGAGCTCTAGTCTGTACCAGTTTTGCTCCGAGTCCAGAGGACTGATTCGTAGTTTGCGAGGAGTTAACCGTAGAAGATGACCCAGACCGAGACCGGGCGGTTTGATGCACGGGGCTCGATACCAAACGGAAGGATTCAACGCCCTCTAGGTGATACGCGAAGCAATCCAATTCTTGCTGATTTTGGGAAAGAATTTCCCGTTCCTCCTCGCAAAACTGGTTCCCATCGGGACCGATTCGCTTAGTTCTCAGCAGTGTGCGCACTACAGCCATAACAAGCGTAGATCCAATGTTTGCAATTATAACGGATGGGTGTAGGCCACGAAGGCCAACGAATTGGGCAACGAACCCGATCATAGTGACGCATATTGTGAAGACGAGTAAGGGCCTTTTGCCTCTAGGTGGAGGACCCCGGACGGATTTTATATATGTGAGGTCCTGCACGGCTGACGAATCCGGGCCTTCATCCACAGCAAGGAAGGCCCCAAAGTCTTGATCCCCAATTGTCTGCCGCCCAGGTTGCAGCCAGTATATCTTACTTGGCTTTTCCGGATATAGATAGCTCTCACACGACGAGCGCTCTATCAGCAAGGCACATAAGAACATGCCTAGGCTGAGTGATATCGACCCGTAAAAGAAAAGTGGGAGAGAATAATTGTCGGTAGAATTTCCGCCGTCTTTGAAAATACTGGAATACCAAAAGACTGTCATGATCGCATATACAATTGTACCTAGTTCTCCTGTCAGTAAAAATAGTAACATATAAACAATCACAGGCGGAAAGTGATACCATACCTGCTTGTAGGATAATCCCTATCAGAGCAGCAAGGTAAAACCATCCTTTACCCCTCCGCTTAATACCCTTATTCAAGGATAAATTCGGAATATCGAGCTCAGGACGAGAAAAAAGTCCTTTTTCAGACTGAGTCTCGTCATTCGTGGACCAAGCACGAGCTTCAAGGGCACCGCGGAGAGTCCCAAGCTTGTACGAGCCCTGCTCTTCCCATACAATCACTTCCAGAATTCTGGGCCTGCCACACACTCTGGAAATGCCACCATTATTAAATAGCTCCGCTGTTCCCTCGGAAACACAAGAGAGCAGCTCATTCTCAGCCTCTCCCGGGGCCTCGTTGGCCCTGCCCACGAAAGCTCGGAGAGACGAATTCCCACAAATTCGGATGAGGGAGACCACAGCCGTCAAAACCCCCAGCGGACATAAGGCGAAAATTAAGTTGTCGAGAGGGCTGGTAGATTCGGCAAGGAATTGTTTCGTTAGGCGCTCGCCGAAGAGCGCGACTAGGGGTGCCTAGAATGGCAGTCAAGTTAGCGCTAGCTCAAATGACAGCAAAATAATCACGGAGGGAGAACGGAGCAAATACCAAGTCCGTAGCGAAATTATCCGCAAAATCTTCCCAGCCGTCTGCTCTAACGCTCGTTACCCCGAAGAGCGCTAGGAGGACAAAGTAACGATAGAGCATCGTCGGCATCGTTTCAGGTCTAATCCTTCCAGGGGACTAGATATTGATAGGAGCAGAACTTGCAATGAACCCCATGGCCACGGAGGAGAACAATAATCAGGGGCGAGGCTTGACTTATATTTCGGACGAGGCTGGAGATGTATGTTGGGCTCCAGGCTTGCGAGTCCCCTTACCACAGCCCCCCTCCCCCCGCATTGCATCGATGACAATACGATCCGTTCCGTTGAAAAACATCGGCGGCTTAAGTGCAGCATTGAACTGAGTGACCACGGCCAATAATTCTCCGCGGACCCGTCCAGATCGGGCCCAGACCGAGTTCCCAGTGATGCAGGGGTTCGTGGTGGAGGGAAAAGCTACGAGCGGAGTCTGCCACGTTTGCTGGCGCTTAAGTGTTGCAGTAAATCTTAAGATAGTATGATCAACCAGCGCCAGATGGAACAGGAATGGCAGCCAACGCGACAGCGTCAGGCCGAGATCTTCAAGATGCATACAAATAATTACTGTATTTATTTCTTTTCCTAAGAATATTAATGACCAAAAACGCCTTTTTGCATGTAGATACCCTAGAAAGTCAAGTTAGAATCTTGATAAGAAACAAAGACCCGTAGCATGTACCCTGAAGAAGACACAATTAAGTCTCTAAGGGTGTCTTTCATTCATGACGGGCCGGCCCTTCATGCACAAAATCATAAGGTTACCCGAACCACCAACACCACCCCAAGGAACAAATAAGACAAATGAGAGAAATTGAATGATTGGAGGAACGCAACCTGAGAGAAATTGAATGATTGGAGGAACGCAACCTGCGTCCGACTTTCGATGAAGGCACGGCAAGCCAGGCCGTGGTTCAAAAAAGCGCTAGTTTAGAAAATGCTATTGACGATATTGGAGCCAATCGTAGCACCAGCACCGAAGATTGCTATAAAAAGAGTTAGTTTCCGAATATATCCCCAGCTGAAAAGCGAAACACGGCTCAAGTGACGTACCAGCATTGCCCATCTTTTTGCCGAACTTCTTGCCGTGCTCCTCGAACTTGCCATGTTTGCCAGGCGCGGATGGAGAACCACCACTCTGACTGACATCAAGAGGCACGTTTCCGTAGTTAGAAGGCGACGCAAGAGACTTCTCGCTCAAAACATTGACATAGCTCCGAGGGAAAATACCCTCGAGGTTCGTGCGCTCGTTGCGACCACGCCACCCTATGATGGATCAGTATCTGGTTCGGAGACCTCTCTAGGTAAGTAAACGTACAGTCGGCGTTCATATGCTCTAGGACCTGAATGCGATCATTTGGTTGCAAAGCCAAATCTCCAGCATCTGTCGGAGTGTATGCGTAGAGTGCCGAGGCGATGGAAAGTACAGATGGTGCCTGCGGATAAGCAGGAGGTGGGCTCGAGTAATGTTGCTGGGGCGGGGGCGAGCTTATTTCATATTGTGCCTTCTCATTCAACGAAGTATTGGCAAGTTGAGAGGTAGGAGGTGAGTATGGAGCGGGGGATGGTACGGTCTGAACAGCGGCGGGCGGGGGTATAGTCTGAGGAACAGCAGCAGGTGGAAGCTGCACCGGAGATGGCTCTGAAGGTGCAGACAATTGGCGTTCGCTCTCACCGGAGTTGGGCAGCTGTGATAGAATGGATGAGAGTTGCTGAGGCGTAATGACCGAGGCGTCTGCTAGAAACTCCAACTCCTGGAAAGCGAGGTGTATTAGGATACAGAACGAATGATCTCGCAATCATCATACAAATCAAAGGGGGATCGTACCGATCGGACATTACGGAGCGACCGGTTGGTCAAGACCGATAGGAACATCTCTTGAGATGCCATGACAGGCGAGAAAGAAGGGCCGGAAAACCAACCGCGACAAATCAGGCAAGATTGTTTGGTGCGTTAAAGATGGGGGATGTAAGAGAGAGGTCCCCGAGCGACAGAATTGTTGGAAAGTCGTTGATCAGCGATGGGAGGGATGGGTGTTGATGGATGGATGAATGAATGGATGGGGCCGAGCAGGGACGACACAATCGTTCGGTTCCTGAGGCCGCCAAGGCTCCTGCTAGGCTGAACAATTCCCATTGGTGGAGGCGGGCCTTATGTCCTTAGGTACTAAGATTTATGAATCAAGATGAGACACTTTTATGCCCAGCTTCTCCTGAGCCACACCCAGACTCGCACATGGAGTCATCTCTGGCAGCGGAATGCTTATCAAGTTGTCGTGGATGTGAAAGTCCGCTGTGACTACTGCTCAGCTCACTCTACAAGGGAGATGTAGGCGATATCGCCTTAGTCGCGCACAGCCTACTGGTAGTATCCACAACATACTTGGGCTTCACCATTGGCGGCAATAGAAGCTACAACTCGGCAGAATTTTCTTTCTCTATTCCGGGTCCATATTTGCTTTCACTCAGGCAGTACCATGGACACTCTACAAGATGTTCTCCAACATTATTTGCCTCTGGCATAAATAATCTTTAAGTGACTCAATGATGTCAGACACACTAGTCCTTATATAGCCTAGCGTTATCCGCCCATCCACTCCGCCATCAAAGACTCGAGAAACTTCTCTGTCATCCATAAATACGGTGGGCCACCGTGAGGCTTGAACATCTCTCTTTCAAACCTCACGCGATCGAACACTCTTAACTGCCGCTCCCCAACCTCACGATAGACCTCATATACCTATACCTCGCATCACTTCCTCCATCCAATTTTTCACTTCCGCAGCAATAATGAGCGAAGGATGGGATTCTGTTACCCACATTGGCACCAAGCACCGTGGTGGCCCCGCTCCCCGCGAGACCGTCGTCAGGGGCAAGAGCGCTCTGAACGCCGCCCAACGCCAGGGCCTCGTTATCGGAACTGAAAAGAAATTTGCTTCCGGAAATGCTGTAGGTTCTTCCTGAATTGTCGGACATAGTTTTTTGTCCGCCAGATACTGACCATCCTCAGTCCGGACGATCTGGTGCCGTCGAAGGCCAACATCTCACGAAGGTTGACCGCAGCGACGACATCGTGAAGCCCAAGACCGTCGGGTTACAAGTTGCAGACGCCATCAAGAAGCGTCGAACCGATGAGGGGTACAAGATGACTCAGAAGGAGCTCGCCACCAAGTGCAACACCACGGTTACCGTCGTTCAGGACTTCGAGAGGGGTACAGCCGCACCGGACCAAAAAGTGCTTAGCAACATGGAGCGCGTGCTCAACGTCAAGCTGAGGGGTAGTGACATCGGGAAAGAGAAGTTTCCGAAGAAAAAGTAAAGAGACCGGGGGTGAGCCCGCGACTTTTTCTGAGGGAAGGGGGACTGTTGATGATTCTTTTCAGTTGGCCTTCATGTCCCAGGCCTTTTCTCGGTTATTCTGTTATGCCCTCCATTGAATGATATGACAATTTTTACTCGTGACTTGATTTGCGTTCCGTTCATAAGCGTCAATCTGGTGTTGAACTGGTTAGACAGGAATCTTTGGCGCAATTTAGAGAAATAAATAAAAAAATTCTGTCTACTCATGCCATATACAAATTCGAAAGAATGGTGAAGTGAAAGGTTCTTCTATTATGACACGAAAGTGACCAGAAACAGAATATGATACCAACTCCGTCTTATCATGATATAGATGAAAAGTAGCTCACCACTTCGATCACCCAGGTCTTCGCTTGAACCCACCACGCGTAGCTGTCTCTTTTCTGTGCTTTTGTTGTAAACAAGATATGCCATCACTTCATGGCACATTCAAGAGATGCAATGAACTGAAAAAGGAAATTCTACCGTCATTCAAACATCACGCACTTCACCGCTTCAACTGCTCCCTCTCGACCTCATACATAAAGTCAAAGTAGCCCTTATCAAAGTGGTGAACACGAACGTAACCGTCCTCACCACCAGAAGCATAAGCCGTACCGGCGGGGTGAACATGGATAGTATTGAGAGGACCGAAGTGACCCTTGACACGGCTGATCTCGTCCTCGAAGACTTTGTGATAGAAACGAGCCTCAAATTTACCCTGGCGAGCGGAGGTTGTAGTGACGTCCATGGCGGCTTGTCCACCTCCCAGAATCACGTAGTCTTTCTTAGCGGTGATCGCAGCGCTGTTCAGTGGTGTGTCGGAGACGTAGGTCTTCATGATAGCGAGGTTACGGGAGGACATGAGCTGTATATAGTCAGTTATCAATTCCGCAGCTGGCGAAGATACTGCCTACCTTGGCGGATTTGTCTTTGGAGGCGGTAAGGAAGTGGGTGCGGTCAGGGGAGAATTGAAGGTCGTTGATCTGATGGTCAAACTCGTGTGCCTGGGCGGTCTCGAGCTGCTCGCCGGTCTATGACAAAAAAAAAAAGGAATTAGCATCTTCTGTGCACTCTCCAGATTGAGGTGTATCATATCGCACCTTTCCATCATACTGGCTAACGCTTCCGTCTTCGTGGCCAGCGATAATGTATTTGCCCAGATAGCTCCACCCGGCGACTGTGGCCTTGCTCTCTGTGCAGGTAATTCTCAGGCTAGGCTCATCGGCCTGGCTCGTGAAATCGCCATCATAGTTGATATCGAGAACGGCAATTGTACCCAGGAAACCCATACGCTTCTCTGTCACGGCTAGGACCTTACTTCCATCTGGACTGAATTCGACCCGCTTAACCGCCGTAGGGAATTCCCACACCTTAACACACTCTCCAGTCTTCACGTTCCATAGCCGCACGGAGTTGTCTGCAGAGCCAGTCGCCAGGAGAATGGTATTGGGGCTGACATCGACGGTCCAGATAGCACCCAGATGTCCAGTATAGGTACCGAGTCGTTCACCGTTGGCCGACCACCAAGCGCACACAATCTTATCTTTGGCTACCGAGAACAAAAGATCGCCATCGCGGTTGAATTTAATCTGGTTGAGGGACCGTTCCTGCAAGATTATCCAATGTTAGCGACTGGTGTAGGGAGCGTGAGGCAACGAGAAGACTTGAGCAGGCTCTTCCGAATATGAGGGAAACGCACATGGCCCGAAAGCAAAATCGGCCTCATATTGAGCAGCCAATATGTGATTTAGCTGAGGTCGCAAAGGGAGAGAATATCCTGGATCACAGACGGATGCTATCTGTGACACTAACTGTGTGTTGAGGCTGATTGTCTGGCGGGGTTGATTGCGGCGGCCTTTCTCTAACTTGACCCAGCGAGTTCACGAATTTCATCGCACAGTCCGTGGGTCCAATGCCAAGACTTCCAGATGACCCAGATCATACCGGAAAGTGAGATATTCCGGTATGAAGATAACAGTCACGTTATTGTAAGAGCCCTAAAGGCATGCTCACAAACGGAATAGCGTGATCGGCGCCCGCGCTTGCCTCGGTTTGCTGACGTCAGCCTCTCTGGGGCTTTGCACCAATCGAAGTCAAGCGTCTCGAGCCGTTCATCATCCGGAGCAAGGGAAAAAAAAAAGCATGAACACGACGCTGTATACAATCGAAAAGGTGGTCTGATTGAGAGTACGGAGCTGCTGTCGTGTTATTTTCCTATTTTATGCCGTCTAGTATTCAATTGTTTAATTATAGCCTCATTACTCATTGTCATTTCACATCGACTCGGCGATTTCCATATCTGCTTTACCAGTTCTCCGGCGGGAGGCACCCAAAGGAGTAAATTGATGCCATATCTCCCCGCCCATTCGGCGACCTTACCCCGCTGTGCTGCTAAAGCAAACAGCTTCGGTCTACATTCCTCTTCGCGCCATCTTCTTTACCACAAAGCTTCCTTCTTTTCCTACAATCGAAGGTGCTCTGTTCGACACGGCTTTTTGACTCAGGTTCATCGGACACTGCTGCTTGCCCGACGCTCCCCGAGAAACCCTTTTCTGTGTGAGACTCGACCATTTTCTAGCACTACCGTTGCAATGGCGGCCGAAAGGATCGATGGCACGCAAATCGCGAAGGATATCCGGGCGGGGTTGAAGGATGAAATTCAGAAGATCCAGGAGGTCAATCCCAGGTTCAAGCCCAGCCTGGTGATCTTCCAAGGTACGCGGGCCCTCCTCAAACTACATTTTTGCCGGGAAAGTGCTGACATTTCACTGTTAAGTGGGGGGCAGGTCTGATTCGAGTGAGTCTAATTGCAGCTATAATGTTGGAGGAGAGCTGACATGTTATACCTTCAGGCACATATGTGCGCATGAAGTTGAAAGCCGCGGAGGAAGTATGTTACACCCTCCGCATACAGCCCCGCTATAAGTTACCGTTTTGTACCTCAGCTAATACCCTTCCTCTGTCAAGGCAAACATCCTTTGCAAAGTCGTCAATTTCCCCGAGTCTATTACACAGCCTGAGATTCTCCAGGAGATCAGCCAGGCCAACAATGACCCCTCAGTTCATGGCATTCTTGTTCAACTACCCCTGCCTGAGCATCTTTCCGAACACGCAGTTACCTCCGCTGTGGCTGATGAAAAGGATGTTGATGGATTCGGAGCGATTAATATTGGAGAACTCGCTAAACGAGGTGGACACCCTCTCTTCGTCCCCTGCACCCCTAAGGCCGTGATGGCTCTTCTCAAGGCTAGCGGTGCCGACCCGGCTGGCAAGGAAGCGGTTGTCCTCGGCCGAAGCGATATTGTTGGAAGCCCTGTCAGCTATCTTCTTAAGGACGCGGACGCTACTGTCACTGTTTGCCACTCGAAAACCCTTGATATTGCCCGCACTGTGAAGAATGCGGATATCCTCGTCGCGGCAATTGGAAAAACAGAATTTGTCAAGGGCGAATGGCTGAAACCCGGCGCCGTCGTTATTGATGTTGGTATCAATTACAAGCCTGATTCTACGAAAAAGTCAGGCCAGCGTCTGGTCGGAGACGTCGAATTTGAGTCTGCCTCCCAGGTAGCTTCAAAAATCACACCCGTCCCCGGCGGTGTTGGTCCCATGACAGTGGCTATGCTGTTGGAAAACGTGGTTGCGTCAGCCAAAGCATACTTTGAAAAACAGAAAGAGCGACATATCACCCCACTCCCAATCAAATTGGCCACACCAGTCCCCTCAGATATCGCCATTTCCCGCGCACAGTATCCCAAGCCTATTACACAAGTTGCCTCTGAGATTGGTATTGCACCCCACGAGCTTGAGCCGTACGGTCATACCAAGGCCAAGGTGAGCCTTGAGGTCCTCAACCGCTTGAGTCACCGTCGCAATGGCCGATACATTTTGGTCTGTGGTATCACTCCTACGCCTCTTGGTGAGGGCAAGTCAACGACTACATTGGGCCTGAGCCAGGCCCTGGGCGCACATCTGAACCGTGTCGTTTTCGCGAATGTCCGGCAGCCCAGCCAGGGTCCCACGTTTGGTATTAAGGGTGGGGCTGCCGGTGGAGGATACAGTCAGGTTATTCCCATGGATGAGTTTAACCTACACTTGACTGGTGATATCCACGCTATCACTGCGGCGAACAACCTCCTTGCTGCTGCTATTGAGACACGTATGTTCCATGAGGCTACCCAGAAGGATGCCGCTCTCTACAAGCGCCTTGTTCCTGAAAAGAAGGGTAAACGCGAGTTTAAGCCTGTCATGTTCAAGCGACTGAACAAGTTGGGAATCACCAAAACCGAACCCAATGACCTCAATGAGGATGAAATTAACCGGTTTGCCCGACTTGACATTGATCCCTCAACCATCACTTGGCGCCGTGTTCTAGATGTCAACGATCGACACCTCCGAGGAATTACCGTTGGACAGGCGCCGACGGAGAAGGGATTAACACGTGAAACTGGCTTCGACATTTCTGTTGCCAGTGAGTGCATGGCCATTCTTGCTTTGAGTAGTAGCCTCGCAGATATGCGAGAGAGACTTGGCCGTATGGTCGTTGCTACCTCGAAGCGGGGAGAGCCAGTCACGTGCGACGATATCGGTGCGGGAGGGGCGCTTGCAGCGCTGATGAGGGATGCTATTAAGCCCAATTTGATGCAGAGTTTGGAGGGTACGCCTGTTCTAGTGCATGCCGGCCCCTTCGCCAATATCAGCATTGGAGCCAGTTCGGTGCTGGCGGATCGGGTGGCTCTGAAGCTCGCAGGTACTGAGCCTGAGGAGGATCATGAAGCCAAGACCGGCTTTGTTGTAACAGAGGCTGGTTTCGATTTTACGATGGGAGGCGAGCGCTTCTTCAACATCAAGTGCCGGTCCTCCGGCCTCTCCCCCGACACTGTAGTCATTGTCGCTACTGTGCGGGCCTTGAAGGTGCATGGTGGCGGTCCTGAGATCAGCCCGGGAGCTGCGCTGCACGAGGTTTACCGCACGGAGAATACTGAGATTCTCCGTAAGGGCTGCGTTAACCTGAAGAAACAAATTGAGAACGCGCGGCAGTACGGAGTCCCTGTCGTGGTGGCTATCAACCGCTTCGAGACTGACACGGAGGCGGAACTCGCGATTATTAGCGAGGAAGCTATTGCGGCTGGTGCGGAGGAAGCGGTCTCCGCCAACCACTGGGCCGAGGGCGGAGCCGGTGCCATTGATCTGGCCAAGGCTGTCATCATAGCTAGCTCCAAGCCGAAGGACTTTAAGCTGCTGTACGATCTGGAGGGCAGCATCCAGGAGCGCATCGAGCGCATCGGCAAGGCCATGTACGGCGCAGGGAAGGTAGAATTTAGCGAGCTGGCACAGAAGAAGGTCGATACATACACTGCTCAAGGCTTCTCTAATCTCCCGATCTGCATTGCCAAAACACAGTACTCTCTCAGCCACGACCCGGCGCTGAAGGGAGCCCCGACGGGATTTACGGTTCCCATCCGCGATGTGCGGCTGGCAGTGGGCGGTGGATATCTGTAAGGCTCCTTCCTACCATTCAGCTAGATAGCGCCTCGAGATTCGACTAACCGATTTCACTTCTAGATATGCACTTGCGGCTGACATCCAGACGATCCCCGGTTTGCCGACGGCTCCTGGATACTTGAATGTGGATATAGACCCGGAAACCGGGGAGATCGATGGACTCTTCTAGAGCGATTTCGTTGATATACTTATTTTCTTTCTTATTTTGGCATTATTAGGTAGGGGTCTTTTTTTTTTTGTTGGCTTTACGACTGGCATGGCAGCATATTATTGTGAGGGTTCAGTTCAACTTGTCGAGCCCAGCGGGTGATAATAGAAATCATGGGTATATATCTTCAACAGGATAGGAACATAACATAAAAAAAAGATTCTACACGAGAATAGTGCATCACTCACCTTGGAATCCTCTGTATCCGTGGCTCTGGGCGAGCCGACAGGAAATTGGCTCCTGCAAGACAACATCCGAAGTTCGCAAGTTCGGCTTGCGGCGGGCGGGCGGGGATTTTCTGGGTTGCCGGCGGCCGCGGGAAACGATTGAGTCTCCAAGAGGGCATCGGACGGAGAATTTCTCACTGCGATTCGAACTGTAGTCCGTTCGTGTTTGCAATGGAAATGACACAGCGTTACCTCAGAGTTCCGGCGCTCAGACTCCCTGAGCGATGGAGGAATGTCGCCTCCAAACGCCCGCCATCTGCACTCCGCATGAAAGCTCATCCAGAGTCTGGAGCATAGAAAAGTCAACGTCACCAGCTTCTTATACCTCCTCCTGTAGTCCGCGATTTCCCTCGACCCTCAGTAGCTGAGCTATCGCGATTCCAAGTCCTGGACAAGCCGCTGGCCCCTTCATTCCCATTATTGATTTTTTTTATTCAAGTCGGCCGGCTTCGGCGCGCACGGTGGGCGGAAAAGGAAGAGCTCCATCACGGCCTCGTGGGGATAAGAGAAAAGAGTTGCCGCGTCTCTTCGACAACAGTCACTCTCTGCTCCAGCTTCCTCTTCCATCCACGATTCCTCGAGCCTGATATTATTGTTAATAATCAGACTCATTTTCCGGCCAGCCTCGTTCTACCTCTGTCTCTGCAACTCCGAGACTCCACCGTCTCTCCTTCCACCCGAGCCTCCTGCTCCCAGTTCCCTCGGGTACGTTGAATCGCACCTCTCACAAGGCTTAGAGTGAAGGCCTTTACTTACCGATTGTCGAACCCGCTTCCAGGCTTCCAGCAGACATCGGGCAATCATCCGCCCCCCTCCACAGCCTAATACCGTTTGCCCAGTTGCATCGATTGCGAAATAAGCCCAATAATCAATTCCACCATGTCGTCGGCTCGGTTCACATCCGCATTGGCTCGCCGCTCCCTCAACTCCCCTCTTCTCTCCTGCGTTGCCCCTCCCTATTCCTCCGCTCTTCGCTCGTTCTCTTCTGCTTCTTATTCTGCCTTCTTTTCTTCTTCCTCGTCTTCTGCTTCCCCCTCTACCGCTCGAGCTCTCGCCTCATCCTCTGCCCGTATCTCTCGTCCCGCAGCTACTCGTGCTCTGTACCGCATTCAATCCCGCACCATGGCGACTGAAGGACCTAAGATTAAGGTTAAGAACCCCGTCGTGGAGTTGGACGGTGATGAGGTAGGTTCATCCCGAGCGTGAAGAAAAGCAAAATCGAAATATAAAGTTCCCATCTGCGCGTTGTATTCTGGACTCGTGTGGCTTGCCGCTGTGCGACTGCGATTTATATCTTGATTATTTGTCTTGGTCCTCGGATGCCCATTTTCGTCCTAGCCCTCCCTAAACGCGGGGGAAAACGGCGAGAGTTACCCTGCTCCCGGTTGGGCTGGCGTCAATCCTCCGAGGGGCATGGCTCTGCAGCCAACAAGCGTGCTTAATCCAGATCGCTATATCACATGTCACTAACTATCCCGCTCCCTAGATGACCCGTATTATCTGGAAGGACATTAGAGACAAGGTGAGTTCACGGCTATTCATCCCCCGCTGCATCATGTCATGGTGTAGCTCCCGTCCCTGACCGAGTTTGAAGCTAATAATTCTCTACCACCATAGTTGATCTTGCCGTAAGTGGAGCATACTTACCCCTCAGCCTCGTTGCGCCTTAGCTAAAACAAGCTAGCTTCCTCGACATTGATCTCAAATACTACGATTTGGTAGGCACCTAGTGTTTCTTTGCCACACTCTCCAGTGGATTGACCTTCTCCTTAGGGTCTTGAGTACCGTGATCAGACCGATGACAAGGTCACCGTCGACTCCGCAGCGGCCATCAAGAAGTATGGTGTTGGTGTCAAGTGCGCCACCATCACTCCTGATGAGGCCCGTGTCGAGGAGTTCAAGCTGAAGAAGAGTAAGCATTGAGTGCTCGCGGTGTAAAAGAGCTAGCTAACCATGTACCCCAGTGTGGCTCTCTCCTAACGGAACTATCCGTAACATCCTGTCCGTCCCCTCAGTCAATTCCCTTGCTTGTCCAATTGTTTATTGCGAATTGCTAATGCTTCTTAGCGGTGGTACTGTTTTCCGGGAGCCCATCGTCATTCCCCGCGTCCCCCGTCTTGTTCCCGGGTGGACCAAGCCTATCATTATTGGCCGTCACGCTTTCGGTGACCAGTATCGTGCCACTGACCGCGTGATCCCTGGACCTGGCAAGCTTGAGCTTGTTTACACCCCCGAGGGCGGTCAGCCCGAGTCTATCACAGTCTACGATTTCCAGGGCGGTGGTATTGCTCAGACTCAGTACAACACTGATGACTCGATCCGTGGCTTCGCGCACGCTAGTTTCAAGCTGGCTCTGGCCAAGACCCTCCCTCTGTACATGAGCACCAAGAACACCATCCTCAAGAAGTACGATGGCCGCTTCAAGGACATCTTCCAGGAAGTATTCGAGTCCACCTACCAGAAGGACTTTGATGCCAAGGGTATCTGGTATGAGCACCGTCTCATTGACGACATGGTTGCTCAGATGGTCAAGAGCGAGGGTGGATTCATCATGGCGCTGAAGAGTGAGTGGTGTCTGAAAATGGGACCCTACGTCCTCGGTTAACCCCCCCCTTTTTTTTTCTAGATTACGATGGTGATGTCCAGTCCGACGTTGTTGCCCAAGGCTTCGGGTCATTGGGTCTAATGACCTCGACTCTCATTAGTCCCGACGGCAAGACCTTTGAGTCCGAGGCCGCACACGGCACCGTCACTCGCCACTACCGCGAGCACCAGAAGGGCCGCGAGACTTCTACCAACCCCATTGCCTCCATTTTCGCTTGGACTCGTGGTCTGATCCAGCGTGGCACGCTCGATGAAACCCCCGACGTCGTTACGTTCGCCGAGGAGCTCGAGCGCGCCTGCATCGACGTCGTCAACGAGGAGGGCATCATGACCAAGGATCTTGCCCTTGCCTGCGGCCGCAAGGACCGTGAGGCCTGGGTTACCACCCGCGAGTACATGGCTGCGGTTGAGCGCAGACTCCGTTCCAACATCAAGTCCCGGCTGTAAATATACCATGATCTAGCGTTTTGCATAATATTTCCCTTGCGCGTTTGAATCATTGCGATACCTACTCTAGCATAAAACGCGTGTTGGCTGGATTCTGACTAGATCTTGGGTGACACGGTACGGGGTCCGACTGCCGCATTGCGCATTCCAAGCTGGTGGGGATGAAGTGAGGGAAAGCGAACTGCACAAGCGTCTCTTGATTTTGGATCAACCTTATCAAGAGACTTGGCTGTGTTATTTTTTACCTCGGTAGCTATAGGTATGTCGGTCCCTTGCTGGACTTGCTATTATGAATATACAGTTGGCTTGGCGATAGTTAGATAGAATTGGCTTTTATTTCTTCTTTCTTTCTGGCCCATCTGCAGCAGAACCTCGGAACTTCCCTAGGTAGTTGGTCCTTTTGCCATATCCGGCGTCATTGTTACATAACCTAAGCATAACATTCCAAGGTTACATGCAACCGACCCGTGGGTGAGATCTTCTCTTCCACGAACTGTCTGTCTAAATTTACTCTATCCAGAGCTCTGGTTGGTAACCGCCACAAGTCCCTGACGCAAAAGGTGGCAATCATGCCCCAGGGGCCCTGGCCTGAGACGCCATAGCTTTCCTTATATCTCAAGTTTCAGGCAGCCCGTGTACGTATCGGCAGCGTTGTCGAAATGCAGGATGTATGCGCTTCCAGTATCCATCATATTCGTCTACGTGGCCACCATAGTAGTGGCTCTACGACTCTTCACGCGCATTCGACTTCTTAGCGGGCTAGGATGGGACGATTAGTTTCTACTATTTGCTTTGGTGACTTTACCTTCTTCCAGCCTCTGTCCGTTTGGGGAAATTTGCGCTGGATTAGTTGAACTAATTGATTACAGTTGACGGACTATGCTTTCTTTGGCGTTCTGGTAGCTGGTGCGATATTCAAGGTTTAATTGTTGGGCCTATGGAGTACTGACATGGTTTAGAGCATTCTTATGGTCTGGGGAGACCCAAGGCGTCTCTTACTCCGGATGAAAACCGAAATCAGCTCAAGGCACGTATCTTAGTCCTTAGGGATGTGTTGATTCATGTGCTTACGAGTGACATTGAATAGATGCTCTGGATCTCCATTCCCTTATACAACCTCACCTTAAACTTCACCAAAGTTTCGGTGGTCCTTTTATACATATACGTTTTTCCGACGAGAACTTACCGAATCCTCTTGGGGGTTCTTCTGGTATTGATTGCTTGTACGGGATTGTACATGTTCTTCGGCACCTTGTTTATTTGCAACCCGGTCCACGCGTTTTGGGAACCGAAGGCTGTTGATCATTCTTGTGTCTCGCGAGAAGCGGTATGGTATCTTAACGCTGCTCTTCAGATCGTGGGCAATTTGACCCTTGTGGTTCTACCTATGCCCCCGCTGCTCAAGTTACGGATCCCCCTTAGACAGAAGATCTGCCTGATGGGGATTTTTGCTCTTGGGTTGTTGTACGCTGTTCCCTACTAAGATTGTTACGCATGGCGATCCGAACATTGCTGACAATGTGACGTTCCAGTGTTTGTGCCACAAGCATAGTTCGCTTATACGTCCTCGTCCAGCTCTTAAATTCCAAAGATTTCTTCCGTATGATATTCCCCTTCGATTGTTTTCCTCGACCACAACTAACGAGCACTAGGCCATGACGGCGCTGTTGCAATTTGGTCATTCATTGAAGCCAACACCGCCATTGTCTGTGCCAGTCTCCTGGCATTCAGACGAGTCATTATCCAGAGCTTTCTCCAAATCCTACCCTCAAGGGCTCACAAGTCGTATGGCGGGCGTGGTGAGAAGCGATTGCAAGACCCATCGATGCTCTGGGGCGCTTTCTCCGGCCTGGCTAGTTACTCTGCAGACGTTTCTGTGAGGGCTGATCAAGAATTAGCTTCACATTATGGAGAAGGTATTCAGGTAGTAAGGGAGCTACGGTGGGAGATGGGTTCAGTTGCCAGTGGGGGTGAAAACGCCGTACCGGAGAATAATGGTGGCGAACGAGTTTGAATAGGTGTTAGTGGGTATTGGGGTTTGGATCGGGAATCGAGAGTTCTATCGCTGGTGCTTGGGGAAGGAGTCCTGGGAGGTCAGGTCCTTCCGTAGGAATTGGACACAACTCCCGTCTAGGCTGCAGCGACTTGGAAGCAAGACACTCCTTGCTACACATCTCTCGCTTTCAATCTGATCGCCCTTTCACTCGTTTTATACCTCATTCTTTATCGTTTCAGCTCATATAAACACAAATCACAATCTCTATGTGGCAGCCGTTTCCCAGGTTCTACATCGTACGGCCAGACAGCAAACAAGTACCCCTAATTCCTCTCGACGAGTTGCCCTCGTGGCTCCAGATCGGCTTTTTGGACTGGAATGACCCGAACATGTACATGTTCATGATCCCGGCCACCACCAGCATCGTGCCCCGAGAAGGGGAGTATGACGTCCTTTGTCAATATTGTCTAACCAGTGTCGATAACACGCTACACCGAAGTGCGTCTGAGTCCGGTAACGACGTTGAGGTTGACCATCCAATGCATTGTCATCGGCAACGGACTAAATCTCTCAGTGCTGTCGACATTGCTGCTCTTGTCCCACAAACCGTCGACTACAAAGGTCTTTCGGGCCGTTCTTGCTTACCAGGAACCGATAAGGCTGACCCGGCGTCACTTCCTCTACTGAAACAACCGCCTTTTAATTCAACTCTTCAGCGCCCTATCGTTGGCATGTGTCTTGTACGGGCTGTACGGTTTGTTTGGGGATTGATACCCCCTATGTCTTCGCAGTCGCCATTGACGAATCATGTGTCTACGGAGGGGGTAGAGTCCCAGAGGGATTCCGAGGAGGATTCTGAGGAGGCGGAGGCGGGGGTAGTGGTGGCGGAGATGGAGGAAGATGGAGAAGAAACCCACGGGCCTGCAGGCTCAGGTCCAGGTCCAGCGACAAATGGTGGCCCACCAATGTCTCTCCATCCGGACCCATCACGGGTGGCCCAAGCATTTCTTGCCAACACGATACAAGCTTTGGAAGATCTGCAACAACAACACAGTCAACAAAGCCAGAGAGTTCAAGAAGGCCAGCAGGTTCAGCAAAGCCACCAAGGCCCACAAAGTCTATCAGGACCGCAAGGGCCACCTGGTCCATCGGGTCCATTAGGGCCACCAGGTCCACCAGGGCCACCGGGGTCATCAGGGCCACCGGGGCCACCGGGGCCATCCGGACCACAAGGACCACAAGGACCTCGTGGACCCCGAGGCATTCCATGTCCCGCAACTGCCAGCAACCTTTCACCTTATTCACAGTCGGACGAAAGCGATGTTGATGACGGTTTAGATCGGAATGTCGACGAGAGGGCTGTAGAAAAGGAAGACTATTACTCTCGTCTGAACCTATTCATGGCTCAGATACCCCTATTGAGTGAATATGACCCGACACATCTAGAGGAGGTGGTGACTTCCATGGTGATTGGCGCGTACAACAAGGGCTTACGGGATAAGGGGCCTGCTCGAAAGAGAGTCATCGGCATCCACCACTCAAACGCTGAATTACTGATTCATTACTCTCGGCTGCCCTCATCAAGCGAGCCGAGTCTAAGAGACCTCAGCGGGGTGTGGGATAAGTCTAATTCGAAATATGATGATGAGGCGCCAGAGGTGCCGCAAGATGAATCAGATGAGGATAAGGATGACTCTGACGATACTCAAAAGCAACAGGATTCAACGGATGAGGATGAGCATGACTCGCAATCTTCACAAGACCCGGAAGATCCCCGAGGCCCTACAGGCCCTCAGAACCCTCCGGATCCTCAGGTTTCTTCGGATTGTCAAGATCCCCAAGCGCCCCAAGAGCCGCCGACGCAACAGAATGACAATGGTTCGCAGGGTGGATCGCCACAGCAAGACCCAGAAGCTCCCCACTGTGCACGCGACTCTCATGCAAGTGAAGATGAGTCAGTTTTGCGAGAAACACCGTCTACTTCAGGGTCTCCGGTTCGGCGAGGCCGAAGTCGTTACCGTCTAACGCCGTATTTAGAATCACAAAATCTTCGGGAAACAGCTCGCCTTAGTCACGAGCCCAGACGTTTTACTTCTGCACCGCAGATTCGGGCAAATTCAGGCATTCGGAGGCACGGTGCCCCGAACATGAACACTACAATGCTAGGCAAGGTAGCAAACACCGCCGCTAGTGAAGACCAAGGACTCGCCGACAATCCATATGGTGCTAATGCATTATCAGCTCTAACGAAGAAGGTAGGGCTAGTGCCTTTGGGTCGTTTCTCCTATCCTTTGAGCCGTCAGTTGCTGAAAACATCTCAGTGGCATCAGAACGTACCAGCAGCCAACGTCGGCGAAAGTACACTCGAGCCTTCAAATGGAAGCCACCCAAACTCTGCACAAGGACAGGCTCCGAACGCGAAGTCCACGATCCAACAGAGGCCTGCTGGTGACCGGGAAAAGAACAACCAGTCAATCATTCAGGATGCCTTCCGAGTGTCGCACCAAGGGCAAATAAGAAAGTCTGTCCGCTTTTATCTTCCTTCAGAGAATGACGGGCTCAAGGTTGATGGACAACAAAATGAAAGGCCGGCTTTGCCACCAAAGCACTGTGGAGATGTTGAGAAGACAAGTCTTGAGGGAGAGATTGCAGTCTATTAGAATGGGACCCTAGTGATTGGGGTGATGTGAGGAGATGTCATAAGGACATTGATATTTTTACATGATGCTACTCAGAGCTTCTCTGATAGTAGATTAGTATAGTCAGATCAGTCAAACTTGAATAGATAGTTCATAACCGGCAGCGAATAATCCAAAACGTCTACCGGTAGGGTTATATATATTTTTGTCGTGAATTTTGAAGAATGCATTCCGAAGCATTCAGGATGTGAAGGAAGAGACACCACAAGGGGAGCGAGTCCAACAACGTAACTGGAAAAGGGACAAACCTCCTTGGAGAGTCTGATAGCTTACATTTTGTAGTTCCCAGGGTCAGATTCGAGTATATGGCACGAGATCACGTGAGAGCTATAGCTCCCTTACCTTGTGGCCTCGACCAAACCTAACTCCATGTCCTTGTCTACAGCGGCAATATATTACGCTCCTTACCTCTAACCAGTACCAACCTACGACAACCAAAACAACAAAGTGCCAAACAACAACACCGCAAACCCCACAATGTCCGACCCAGGCAACCACCCCGACACCCCTAACATCCCCGCCTCCACCGCCGTCCTCCGCATCCAAAGCTCCATCCTCATCGACGCTCCCATCCAAGACGTCTGGAACGCACTCACCGATACATCAACCTACCCAAAATGGAACCGGTTCGTGCCGCGGGTGACGGTTCGCGAGCAGCCAGATTCAGGTGATGCAGATGCAGATGCACACACAAAAACAAACACAGATGATCCGGTTCTTAGAACGGGAACGAAATTCACCTTTCATGTTAATATGTATCCTGAGACGAATGAAAACCCACAGCCGGAAGTGCAGGGGTTAAGGGATACATTCCTTCATGTTGTCGAGTGCGAGCCGCCAATGACGATAGATAATGATACTGGGAGCGGTAGTGGTGGTGGTGGTGGTAGTCAGAGAAAAGGTAGGATTGTATGGGCGAGTGACCCGGCCGCGGGCGGGATTATATCCTCGCTTCTGGTTGCAGAGCGCGTGCATGAGGTTTCGGAGGTTTTGGACGGGGATGGGAGGAGGATGACGGAGGTGCGGAATTGGGAGTCACAGGTGGGGTATCTTGCTTATGTGGTGAAGTGGATGTTTGAGGGCCGGTTGAGGGCGAATTTCGGGATTTGGGAGGAGGGGTTGAAGGAGTTTTGCTGAGGAGCGAGGGGGAGGGGACGGGGATTACGGGGAAATTTGAAGGGTCAATAGGCAGATTTCGGGCCTACGATATGATTGATATCATTGTGCAGAACTTTTCAACTTGGAATGTCAAGAATGCTGAGTGAATCTCTGCAGCCAACAACGGATCCGGGCCGGAGCGAGGATGAAGTTGGGTTTGGCGTGTGTCAAAGACTCACACTAACTCTTAGTCAGATGTCAGCCTGTGATGGAAGTGGTAAAATAAGGTGGACCACGTGGGGCTGAGATTGGCTCAGGCCAGACCAGAAGTATACAGACAGATTTACACCTGAAGTATACTCCGACAGTAAATCTATCTTCGAGACAAGGTGACCAAAGCTACAGCGTAGAAATAAGATGGGGTGATGACTCCACGGAGTATAGATAAGCTGGGATCTGATGGGTCTGCTGACTTCGTATTTTTTCTTATCATGTAAATCGACTAAAGCAAACATGCTCCTCGTACTTATGGACGGCAGCGGACACTTTGTCCTTCAGTAGTCAATCTTGGGATTACAGCCGTTTAAGTGCAGCAAATTCTTGCGGGGTGTGGAATCGGATTGCCGCATTTGTGGTGCCGACCGGGCTGGGTTGGGACTAGCGTGGTACGCAGAATGTATTTGATACGCCACCAAGTCTTGTCCGTCAAATCCGGTTTCGAGTACAACTCTACTATCTACTACTAACTATGACGACTTGGTCGTAGTACTATCAACGAGGTAACTAGTAGACTACTAGTATTAGTACTCCTGTCTCTACCAAGGTAACTGTAGGACCGATGAGATTACCTACTCCTTCGAACGCAGAATGCACGCTGACTGGCATGATTCTCTGCTGCTGTGCGACACGTAAGGGCACGAACTGAGTTCCACGGTTCTTTCATGGCAATTAAGCTCGCCGTCGATCTCTCATTTTATTTCTGCTCGACGCTTTCTCTTAATCTCTTCTCTCTCTCTCTCTCTCTCTCTTCTATTTCTCCTCGTCCCTCTTCTCTCTCCGATCCTGCTCCTCTCTTCTCCCATCATTATCTGTTATCGACCTAACAGAGCCTGCAATCTTCACCATGTTTCTGATACGATCCATCGAACGCCGTCGCTTCCCTGGTTCGCGATCCAGTTCCTGACCACACCGTCAAACTCTGCTTCGCCCTCGACGTCTATTTGACGGATTCCGGAAGTCGATTCCTATCGCCACCGGTCTAGAGTTCCAAGGGCGTTGTCTTGACTCATATAGACGCTTCGTCCTTCTCCATCTATTGTCTTCATCCAACCTGTTATACAAATCAACCATCCTACCCATTTTGTGCTCCATCGTGATATCGATACGCCTCTCATTTGATACTTTTGATATTTCTTATCTTCCCACATCTTATTCATTCTTGATCAACTTATCCAAGTCTCGACCGTGAGTCATGGCGACACATACGGCCATGCCGCTCTCTATCTCCACGGAGCCCCAATACGGCCCCGCCACTGCGCCAGGGCTTGGCCTTACGCCTCCAGTAACTCCGACCACTGAGGACCGCAAGGCCTCAGAATCTGGTGCCAACAGCCCCTGTACTCTCCTGTCTCCTGTTGCAGCGGACTCGAATCCGCCGCATTTTTCCGATGAGCTAGAATACCAGCTCGATGAGAAAGATCGTCCCGTCACATTTGGGAGCGGCGCGTGGAGCGTCGTTTACAAGGCCTTTGCCTTACAACGCGCGAGTAACCCTACTCGCCCATTTACACCGCCAAGCTCGCCCGCCCCCGTGAGCCGTTTAGTGGCGGTCAAATCGCCAGGAAGACGAGATGCGGGGCCTGTTCTGCATGCAGAAGCCCTCGCACTCACTCATGCTAGCTCTATACCCGGCTCCGAGCATTACCTTGTTCCATTTCATGGCTATATCGCCGACTCCAGCTCCATCGTTATGGCAGCAGTTCCTTTATCTCTATCAACTTACATCGAAGACAAGGCTCGCATCGCGCAGCAGAACTTCAGCACCCGAACCATGTTTGATCCCGTCCTGGGCATGTCTCAGTGGCATGACCTCGCCAAGAAGCTCATAGCCTGTCTATCATGGCTCCATTCCAGCGCACAGATTGTGCACGGCGACATCAAGCCACACAACATCCTCCTCCAGCCACGCACGTCCCTCGACAACGCCATCGACTCATCCGAGTTTCCGTACGAACCACTCCTCGCCGACTTCTCCTCCTCCTATTCAATCACTGCCTCAGAAAAACCAACAGGCACTTCTCTATCAGCCGTAACCCCGCCTTTCACGGCCCCAGAGCTGCTTCGCGCTCTCTTCTCGCCAGACATCATCCCCGCCCCGGCTTCAGATGTCTTCTCCCTCGCCGTTACCCTCCTCGCGGCCGCAACAGGCGACCTACTCATCTACTCCGGATTCAACGCTGGCCAGCGCCTGATGCGGGCAAAGGACGGCCATCTCGTCATCGACTTCGCCCGGTCCGGAAGCAACGGCGCGCGCGTGCCGAAGAACGGAACAGTCGAAAAGATCGTCAAACCCGCCATTGCAAAGGACCCCGCTGAGCGGATTGTCCCTGATGCATGGCTGGAAATGGCGCAGACCGTTGCATAGCCGCCTACTTATTTAATCGACCTCGAAACTCGCCATCTACCACCTAGTGGTCCTTATCTATCGAATATAATCAACAACATCTAAATCTATATCTTTCCATACTATTCTATTTCTTGGCTCATCTATGTACCCTATCCCTATCATGTAAATCTGCCCGATTTCCTTATCTTTCTCTTCTCAACAAACCGATTTGATGATACCCTGTATTGTTAAACAGACGACCTCATGGCTCTGTTCTCGTTTTTTTTCTATGCTATACCATTTACTCATGTTCCCCCCCATGTATATACTTTTGTAATTGGCTATCCTGTATTAGATGGTTCATATACATGTAAAATGTCACGATCTGATCTCCTCACATATTATATTCTGGAAATAAGTACTGTTCTTCAGGGACGATTTAGAATATCGAGTAGAACCTCTTACTCATGAAGTGTAGCGGAGGTGAAAAAGTCTAGTATACATTTTGTACATTCACACGATACTATAGCATCCCCATCCCAGCCCTAACAATCCATCTATATCAACATACCTAAATACAACAACAAACTAACCAATATTGACAAACCTTAGTATATGCAACCCCAGCCTATGCAAACAGTCTAGTAGAGAGACAAGACAAGAAGGAATATTAAAGATAATATTAAAAAAAAAAAAAAAAAAAAAAAAAAAAGGGTACACCAACAGAGAAATCGCTACCTCTTCTTCTCATCACGGAACTCCCTACTCTGCGCGCTCGTCATCGAGCCACCCAACATGCGATTCAGCTGGAGAGCAGACTGGTTTGTGCCACAATGGGCATACTCGATGCTAATATCCCAGAGCGTTGGAACGGACAATATGCGGCAGTGGACATCGCTTAGGTCATAGTCGAGGTTCTCCTGGTAGCAAGCAGTTGGGTCAGGGGATGAATTCTCGGCTGTGAAGTCCTTGTTATAGTGCAAGGTTTTAGGGAGGGAGTCGAAGTCCGGTTTTGGGCGTTTGGAGGCGTAAGTTGCGAGGGAGGGGATTGCTTTGATTATGGAGTTTGCCGTGTGGGAGGGGAAGAAGAGCTCCATTAGTTTTGATAAGTTGAGCATGTTGTTTGTTTGGAGGGAGGAGGTGAAGGCTGTGAAGAATCGGACGGCGATATCCCTTTTTTCGCGATCGAGGCGGTTTAAGCGTAGGATTGCTGGAGGGTTAGGGTCTGCTTCGAAGTACATTAGGGTTCTGTAACCGCCGCGTGGGAGAATTTCGTCTTTGTGGATGAGGAGAGGCTCGAAGGGGCGGCGGTCGAAGAGGAGGAGGGCATCGTCAAAGTTGCCTGTGTGGTAGGCTGCGCGTCTGTCGTCCATTAGGTGTGGTAGGGAACGGGTGATATCGAAATGGGTTTTGGATGTTTCGTCGTTGATGGATGTGCGGAGGGTTTCGATTTCCTTGATGATGGGCTCTAGAGTAGCTAGTGTGGTTTGTGGTTCTGATGCAAGTCGTGAGATGGTTTTGTTGAGGTCGTCGATTTGGTTCTGCTTAGTCGCGAGGTTGGTGCGGTGGTAGACCTGGCCGTTTTCCTGCGCGAGCAAGGTACACGTGCGGCGCCATTGTTTCTTGAGATCCGCGTATTCGGGCGATTCTGGGTCCGCTTTGTCATATTTTTTGATAATCTCAAGGTATTTCTCATTCTGGTGTGTCTTGATACGAGGAGTGTGAGGAGTTGGCTTTCGACTGGGTATAGGGCACTCAGGCGCTGTTTCGATGGGTGGATATTCTCTACCGGCGGGAACAATGACATTTTGTTCAGAGGTTCTCTGCTCGACACGTGCGGTACCCTCAACTAGTGTGTCCCATTGCTTCTGAAACCCCCAATACCCTCTTGTATCGTCCTTTATGGAAGCTACCTCGAATGCATGAAGGGCTACCTGCTCGATTAAAAGTGATGGGCGGACACGGGCACTGATATGGCGTGGAAAAATCGTCGTCACGTCCGATGAGGACATCGACGCCAGCAACCGTACACTCCCGTAGGCATGCAGACCGATCTGCAGCAAGCATTCCTCCAAGAACACCGACAACCATCGCGCGCCGCTGTAATGATCCTTCGACGAACGCGGGCCTGGGGGGTTAGCTAAAACCAGCAATGTATCGTTCTTGGGTAGGGCCCCGCTGTTATCCCTATTTGACGGTCCTTGGTCGGGGAGGCTCGTAGAAAGCAAGTTCTGCCAGTCTCGTAAAAACATGAGGTCCGTCGAAAGTAGTTTGTAGCTTGGGTTGCTCTCGGCGAGAGGTTTCAGGATAGGACTGAAGGCTTTGAGATCTGGCTCAATGAGGACATGATTGCGCGGTTTCAAAAAATCATTTATTTTGGACGACAAGACGCCAGCTCCAGGCCATAGATCAAGGACGTCAACTGGGGCGTTTCGCAGGAGGAACGGGGAGAGGCGCTGCAGGACATCATCTATGAGGAACTGGAGTTAGATACGCACAAATAAAAACGAGCGTAGATACTGACCACATAGCCTGTCGCTCACAATAATCGGTTTTTTGACTGACAACTTGCCTCTGGGAAGGATTCGGGACAACGTCTGGGTGACGGGGAACTGGGTGACGGGCGACCATCGAGTGGCTTTTACCATGGCGAAAATGAAAAATATAGAGCGGAATTCAAACTAGAGTCAAACGAGGGTTGTCGCCATGATCAGGCGGGTAGAGTAGAGGACGAGGTTGGAAGACGAAGCCTGAACTTTTTGCGCATGAGTTGCGACGCGGAAGAGAACAAAAACCTCCGAAGCCCCGCCGACGTTCAAACATCTCCATTCAACTCTATCGTCCGCCCACGCTTCCCTCTTCTATGGCTCGAGATTTCCTTAACTGTTCCGTTCCTCTGCGGATGGAATAATTCTCTTTGATTATGATCGATCCAGCCGTCCGTGTCACCACCTTCTGTCTGCTGCCTAATGCCCTTTCGCCGAACTAGAGATTCATTCAGCCCGAGACTGCATAGCTCTCAATCCGAACCTGGCTTCTTTTGACTTCGAGCTCTCCCAATCGGATAGTGTATAGCCATGGCGTCTTTATCTTCAACCCCAAGTACTGGGGCCTCCGCCCCGCAGAGCGTGGAGAAGATCAGTCGTTTGGCCCAGGACTACAAATTCAACCCCTCGGTTCCCTTGCGGTATTGGCTGAGGACGGCTGCTACACTCATTCGCGAGGTTTGTGACCACCCCCCGTGTACTTTCTGTCTCAATGCTAATGGGATATGGTAGGCCCGAATCTACTTGCGCGAAGGACACGACGAACAGGCGTACCTCCTCTTATTCCGACATGCCCAGTTGGTGCTTGTATACTTGGCCGACCATCCGGACTTGAAAGATGGGAAAGATGTGAGGGAAGAACGCAAGTCCCTGATAGTTGCTGAGAAGGAGGTCAAGCAGAATCTGGAGATATTGGAAAAGCTGAAGCCGCGAATCAACAAGCGATACGAGCGGTACACACATTTGATGCGCGAGCGGCAATCCCGCATGTCGTCATCCATTGCAGTGAGTCCCGCAGTGTCAAGTCAACCGCCCCAACCGCCAGACCCTGCCCTCTCGGGCGTCGCTGAGCCCCTGGAAGCTGGGAAGGACAGTGATCTGGCTGTCAAACTGGCCCGGACCGAGATCAGTCGAAGGGCAACAGTCAGGAATGCCTTAGGCCAGGGTAAGCTCAGCGGCGGGGACGAGTCTAGCCGACGTGCCGCAGGGATATGGGGGGACTGGGAAGAAGCCCTGCAACGGAATGATGGAAAGGAGCCAGACGATTTGAGTCGGCGCATCCAAGAAGTGCGGCTCAATTTGGAGAGTAGGCCGCAGGCAGATGGCCGGAAGACCAATGCCGTAACACGACCGTTGGCTGAGGTTCCGTCTACATCCACCTACAAATATCCGACCGTTCCCCGGCAGAAACCTCTTGATATCTCATCTCCCCCGTTCGAGAGCCTGCGGACTGAGGCTCACAAACTCACAAAGCCACCGACACTTCCTCCGAAAGAGAGTTTCCAGACGATTCAACCAAGCGGCCTAGATGGACTGCCACCTCGTCCAGACAAGATATCGCCGGAAATCCTGTCAGACGTTGCACCCACAGTACCTACCAAACTGGCATCGGACGACAAACGCAAGGGTTTAGACCCCTCCAGTTTCACATTTAAGCCGTCCGCTTATCTTGAGAATGGGACTCCCCTTCGGACTGTCTTTCTCCCACCAAACCTACGATCACACTTTCTTTCTCTCGCTGCGTCCAACACTCGCAAAAACTTGGAAACATGTGGCATCCTTTGTGGCACCCTGATATCCAACGCTCTTTTCATCTCACGACTCCTTATTCCAGAACAGATATCTACATCAGACACCTGCGAGACCGTGAACGAATCTGCAATATTTGACTATTGTGATTCGGAAGATCTAATGGTGCTTGGCTGGATCCATACGCACCCTACCCAGACCTGCTTCATGAGCTCCAGAGACCTGCACACACATTGCGGCTACCAAGTGATGCTACCGGAGAGCATTGCCATGGTCTGTGCGCCCAGTCAGACCCCAGACTGGGGGATATTCCGCTTGACAGACCCGCCAGGGCTCAAGTCAGTCCTCAGCTGTACTCAGACGGGGCTGTTCCATCCGCATGCCGAGACCAACCTCTACACGGATGCGTTGCGCCCGGGACATGTATTCGAGGCTAATGGGTTGGAATTTGAGACGGTTGACCAGCGGAAGTCATGATCGCTATTTACTCTCATGATTCTTTTTTGTAGTTTTATTACTTTCCACATTCCCCATGTGCATGGAATCTGATTCCTGGTGACGCCGGTTATATTCTCCTGTCATAAACTACCAAATGCGGACCAGAAAAACAATTTAAGATATACGACGTGTCGAGTAGGTTAATTAAACGTGGCGTCGGAGTAAAGTTACGAAGCTCTAAGCTCTCTTGTAAGTTGTAGATGCAGCTTCGCCCCGCCATACCACGCAACGATCGGCCTCAACTCCACCAAATCTTCCGATCCCTCGACTGTCCACGTTGGCCTCATTTGTCTCCAGACTGGGTCTCAGGGACGATCTCCCCACCAATTGAAGCTGATATATTTCTACAAAGGAGCTCTCGATGTCGGCTGCCTCTAACGGTGATCTATCGTCCTCCGCTCTCACCCCCGCCACCTCAACCTCATCGCCGGGTACCGACCCTCCACACCACGAATCCACAGACAACAAGAGCTCCGACAGCGCTCAGTTCCATCAGTCCGCCGCCTCCTACTTCTCGTACCCCGTCACCCACGTTATGTCTGGTCTCTACCGTCGTCTAACGGAACCCCCAACCAACAACGGCAACAATATGATGTCCCGTCTGCGCCGCAACAACCCCGATCCCTCCTCCTCATCCTCCTCTCTCTCGTCTCAGTATCCAGTCTTTACCCCAGTCCGCACCGTCTCCCCCTTCCAACCACCCCCTCCAACTCCCCTAACTCTTCTCGCAAACGAAGAACACACACCAATCCCCCTCGACCCGCAAAACCAACTCCTCACCCGCGCCCTCGCTGAAGAAATCCGCCTGCTCGTCCCGCCTCGCCTCCAACTAGTCGACACCTGGCGTCTTGTATATAGCCTCGACCGCGACGGCGCATCCCTCTCAACACTCTACGAAACCTGCCGCGCAGTCTCCGCGCGCAGTCCAAGGGCCGGATATGTTCTCGTCATCCGCGATGTATCCCCCTCCGCATCTACAGTATTTGGTGCCTACATGACAGACCCCCCACACCCAGACGCACATTATTTCGGCACGGGAGAGTGTTTCCTTTGGAGAGCTAGCGTCCTCCCTTCGCCTGGGCCCTTAAAAAATTCCGACGGAGATGGAGTATACTCCGAAGAAGCTCTCGAAAAGGCAGGCCTCCCCCCACCGCCCAGTGCGGATACAACAAATGTCGGACGATCCACGACACTAAGAGGTGAACATCTACAGTCGAAATCACTTGCCCCGCCTACGCACGCCCTATCTCAAACTCGAGCTACGAATAGCGGTACCACAACCCCAGACCTGATCCGCTTCAAGGCGTTTCCTTATAGCGGCGTGAACGATTACATGATGTTTTGCGAAACGGGGTTTCTCAGTCTTGGTGGAGGGTGAGTGTCCCCTTTTACTATATTTTCCCCTCTTTTTCTGTAACCCGGCAACTGCAACCCAGAGCTAATGATCAATTCCTTTAGGGACGGTCGCTACGGCCTCTGGCTCGACTCTATTCTCGAAAAGGGAGTCAGCGCCTCGTGCCAAACATTCGGGAACGAACCGCTCTCCGACGAAGGTGAAAAGTTCGATGTCATTGGTGTCGAGATCTGGTACGTTGGCTCATAACCTAACGTACCTGGGATCTTGCGTTCCCTCTTCCTCTCTACTTCTCTTCGCTGTCTTGGAACCATCTCAATGGATTGAAGGAGGCTTGGGAAGGGAGGGGGAAAGTTGCGGCACGGCACTCTCTACTATTATATAATAAATACCGGGACATGAAATGGCTGGTCTCCGTCATGTCCTTTTTCTTGATGTGGGGTTTCTCTGTTTTAATTGGTAAAAGCTTAGGTACATTGGGGGGGGGGGGGGGGTTGGACGTCTGGTAGACGGAAAGCCACTCCGTATACCTACAGAACCCTACTTATGCAATGTCAAGGAAATAATCTGGGTTGCACTGCAGCATAACGCTTATTAGTGACACTTGTTATCATTTATTACTAGCTATTAGCTACCTAGGTGGATATCAACGTGAGTTTAAGTGTTGTACCAAGCGCGATAAGCCTCGAGTGAAAAATATGAAGATTACAATCATCAGTAGTACAAAACAACAGGGGTATGCATATGTCAAGAAGATTCACGTATTCATCAAAACGTTGCCGACGTAAAAAGAACAAAAGAAATCTAGTAAGGCGAATTGACAATATCATCCCTACCGAGCCGGCTGCCCCAGCGAGTGCCGCGACGGCTGGGCGTGACGGGACCGGCAATGCTTTCGCGGGTGGGCCTCTGTAGAGCTCGCTTTGCAACCATGTTGACTTCATTAGGAAGCGCAACAATAACATTCGTATCCGAACCGAAACGGAAATTGTCCGCCATCACGTCCTCGGAATATCGCTTGATATTGTAGGGATCTTTGCGGCCCGTAACAACCTTCTTCAAGTTCCAGGTGATGATGAAAGGACCCGTGGCGGTGATAATAGAAGTTTCATCGCTATCAACACCGGTATTGAAGCGGGCAGGAGTAAACGAAATTGGTTTCTTTGTCTCGTGTTGGAATTGCGCCACGTGCGCGGGAGTCAGACCAAGACGTCGAGGTTTGGGCTTGGAATCTTTGCCGAACGAACGCTCGAACCCAAGCTTGCCTTCATTCTTGCCATCCTTTTGCAGAGAATCAATGAGAAGGAGATATGTACGGCAAGTAGCAAGAACCCAGCGGCCATTAGCGGACACATCTAGACCGATTATGGCCTCTCCCAGTGCGGGAATATGTGTCTTTGCGTTGATTCCCAGGCGGTCGAACATACGGATATCACCCTTGTTAGAGGCCACGGCTAGGTATCCTTTCTCTGTTGTTGCCAGAGCAGAGAAATCATTCTTGCTAGCATACTGTTTCAGTTCCGCATCCACCAGCTTGTTTCCAGACACACGAGGATCAACACGGAAGAGAGCATTGTGAGACGCTCCAACGAAGGGTTGGGCAGAAGTCATTTGTGAGAATTTCTGCAAAGGTCAGTGCCAGCACAGCAAATAAATGGTTATACAACAGAAGACTTACACTCTCGGGAGCGAAGGTTTCAACGGGAATATCGTCGTGGACCTTCCATTCGTCAACAATCTTACCACATTCCAAATCCATGCGATAAAGCGAGTTGGGGTTGTCGCCGCTCTGAAGAATCAGATTCGAGTCTTCAGCGTGCAGCATGACCTTCTTGGGGCTAAACAGTTTGCCCTTAGGAGTTTCGACTTTGGAGATGTTGGTTGAGAACTCGAGGTTATTGTCCGGTGTGTGCTTGAAGACTCCGATTTTCGAGCCACGGACGACGAAAGAACGATCATGTTTGTAACCGACAGCAAGCTGAGAGTTGATATTTCCATCTTCATCACGCGTCACAACATCGTCCTGCTCCTCATCAGAATCATAGTGCTCGCTACGTTGACCATCATTGGTGTCATCTTCGTCCTCGTCCTCCTCTTCCTCTTGTTCTGCCGCGTCTACATCTTCCATCGTCAGGTCCTGGAAAGCGTCCAAGACATAATCCTTGTCATTATCTTTGACTTTGGTCCATTTAACCTCGTTCAGTTGCTCCCAAAGAGCTTGTAACAGGCCCTGCTGAAACCTCTCTTCTGTTTCCTGATCTTTGAAGCGCAAGAGCCAAGAATAGGCTGAACCGGTTTCATCGTAGTGGTTGAAGATAAACGACAGGTATTCGAAGTTGAAAACTGGGTTGATATCTGCTACCACAGCCTGTCCCAGCCAATCCTTGTCCTCCCCGCTAATCTGAAGCCAATATTGCCAGTCACCGACTTCTGTCACGGTGGCAGTCACGCTAGAGTCTTGGACGACAAACGTTCCAGTTTGAAAATCGAAGAGATGCAGCTCCGCTCTTTCCTTGGTTAAAACCTCTCTCGCCTTGGGGTGAGCAGCGGGGGGTGGAGCAACGGTGGGCTCATCTGTGACAGCTGGCGTAGCAAGTTGCTTCTTAGAGCGGGTATATTCTGCGTCTCGAACCATATTGGAGTCCCTAGAAGCCACAGAATGTGTTCGTGTTTTTGTCGGCGATGCGATGGGGCTCGCAGAGGGAATTGGTTTCTCCTCCTGGAAGGAGAACTCCTGGAGCTCTTCTTGGGTCGCCCTCTGAGCGCTTTGACGGTATTTGCGCTCGTATTGACACTGGAAAGCGGCCAACTCAAAGGTGGCAACCTTGTCCGACGGAACAGAAGGATCACAGACGAACTCAAAGAGGTCACCCACGTCACCACTTAGGTCGCTCCAGGCGAGGATCTTCGAGCCGTCTTCGCGAACCTCCGAGCGGAAGTGAAGATTTTGATCGAGAAGGAAAGCTTTCTCGTCTTTGTCCAAAGCGTCACTAACTCCTTCACCGTCGTCGTCTTCGGCAAGCTCCTCTTCTCCTTCTTCGTAGGCGCGCTGAATCACGAGCTGGTACTGAAACTCCTGACCGGTTCGTCGGATTGACGCAGCGGCGTCCTTGAAGATAAGCTCGGAATAACCCTTTGGCGAAAGTGGGCGGACGAGGTAGAGCTGACCCTGCGGTATGTCGATGATGGATTCTTTGGAACTATCACCGAAGATGAATTTGCTTACTGTAAAAGGATAGCAGGGAGCAGTTAGTCTGGCGTCTTAACGTCTTCAATGGTGGCCAAGTGGAAACTTAAACTAAGGCGGTGGGAGGAGGGGTAGGTCGCGGGGTAAAACAACAAAAACAAACAAGGAAATGTGATGAGAGAATCTTGAAGAAGCCTGGGGTTTAGAAAGACATACCATTACGGAGCATAAACATGTCGGCGGAATATCTGGCTGCTTAGCAACAGCTGAGGCTCAGTTTGTTTGTTTTTGCGGAAGGAAGGTTGCCCCAAAGCAGCCTAGGGATTAGGAAGGAACAAGAAAGGGGATCTAGAGGACGTAATGAGAGATGAGGCTTTAGTAAGCAGGTGGTGTCTCATCCCCTGGTAGCAGATACTTCAAGGATGTCGCTAGGAAGATGACCTTAACGTCAAGGAGAAAGTGATGATATGCTGGACATTTTTCTCTTGAGGGTCCAGAACAAAATAATTACGATCTTGGGTTATGTCATCGCTTTGTGGCAACTAACTATGTGGCGTTGTGTGGCGCTTGCTTATGTGGCGGTGCAGTTTCCTTATCTTATCATATAGTTCACAAGGAAACAACACCAGCTTCAGGTCTCGAGATCAATAACGAGGAGGAGTAATTGGGCGCTGTGGATGATTCATTCTCTGCAAATTCCAGTTGGTACTAGTGTAACATTAATATTTTGTAAGTATGCATAGCTTGGTTACAAAATAGACGAGAACTACATAACAGCCTAAAATTGCAATAAACAAGCAAGCATACAAACCATGTTAATCACTCCTTCCCTCTTTGTCCTCTGGCTTTATGTTTAAGCAAAATTCAATGATTTGGTTTGACGTATCTGAAGCTGCCTCCGGGAGGTGGGGGGGGGCACAGTCTAAATCATTCATCAGACCTAGGAAATAAGTCTAATGCTTTAGAAAGATTATATCTGAAAAGTGTTCAGGTTAGATACTTGATTGATTCCAGAGAGCAAGTTCTGGCGGCAAATATATAAATAGTAGTCCTAATACCTTATTAAACTCATACATACACGAGTCATGGAGTTGCTGTAGATGAACCTTTCAAGCTACTAGCTTGGATACTGTTATTCAGTCTGCCAGTGCCACTAAAGAGTTTAGTGTTCATCTATTCGCTTTGCCTGTGGTCCTCAGCGGGGCCTTTATTATCGTCTGCTGCGGCGACTTCAACAGTCTCCGAGGTGGCTTCTTCCTCGTCACTCAATTCAGCATCGCAATCCTGTGGGGTTGAACCTCTCGGCTCCTTGCCAGTGTCCCTTAGAACGCCTCCTTTCCGTGCGGGAAGAGTCTGCATGAATGCCTCCCCCCAATCCCGTAGTTGCAGCCAGCGAACCATAATCTCCACCACATGATTCGTCGCTAGGACAGAGCGCGAAGACATCTGGATATAATCTCCAATTGGCAATTTCGCCGTCCTGATACCCATCTCTGTTGCCCGGTTGTGGCAGATGCCTTTATGTCGGTTCTTGTCCACCAACCCGCCAATGATATATGTGCTGTACGGTTTGAGTTCGTTCAGCGTGTCCGGGCTGTCACTGGAAAGATACACAATCTCCCCATCTTCCGGTTCTGCGTTCGCATTGTCCGCAAACGGGCCAGCCAGCTTCCCACCCTGTGGCCCCTGCATCCACTCGCTCGCCTGATTTGCAGCATAGAAATAATCCTCCCCCATGAAGCGGACTCCTTTCCAACTCTCATGGGTCTTGTGAAGCACCGTCTCGAAGCGCTCCTTCAACAATTTATCGAAGGATGATATAACCATATGAGCATTGTATGAAGATTTGTTATTTTCCGAGTATGCCCGAGTAAGTTGTTGCGCCAGGGAGACTCTCTCTTTTGGCATCATAAGGTCGTCAAATCCACAGTCAATAATCAGCGTAAGTGGAAGTTGGGTAGGTTTCAGAGGCCGTTCCGCCCTAGGGAACTGCTTCCGCACCTCTTCCGAGGGATCCTTGCCCTGTTGTTTTGCTTCGTCCCAAAGTGCGCGTTTTCGTTCTTTCTTCTCCGCGATCTTTTGCTTTCGAATGACCTTGCGTGATTCTCGTTCGGCCTCCCATTGTTCCCGCCGGGCCTGCTTTCTCAGCTGTCTTTTTGATATTTTCTTTTCGGTAGGCTCGGCCTCATCAGTAGCAGGAGTTGGTTCCTCCGATTCCTTCTCTGTGGCTGCGGCGGGGATCTCGTTTTGGGCGTCGGCTTGTTTGAGGGCATTGTCTTGCACGCCTTCAATTGCGCTAGTCATTAGCGGTACGGATTCATGTGCATCGCCCGTGTCCAGCTTTGGGATCTTTCTAGGCCGTTCTTCTTCCTCCATTGTATGTCGTCGAGTAAGTGACAAAATGCTGGGTAATAACTAATAACTTGGTCAACTATGTTAGAAAAAAAGCTTCGGAGAAAGCAAGCCCCACATCCGGAAAGTGCATGTTGCTGCTTTAACAGTCAGGTGATTTCAGAGCTACCTACTACACCTTTCTCTGCCTAGGTCATTTGCCCTGGGCAAACTCTTCGCATAATCTCCTTCATAGTAGTCCTAATAAATACCAGAATCTATTATTCCGCTGCATAGTGGTAGAACTCATTTCCATGCGTGTCCTTGCGAAGGAAGTTCGCTCGTAAAGAAAGGCAACCAATCACAGCCCCCCAAGCACCCATTACCAAACGCAACCTGCCACACGTGACCAGCATCCCAACTTCTCCGCCAACTCCATCATCACCGAATACTTGCCCGCCGAACGAAAAACCCCCCTCTCCAAACCAATTGAAGGCAGCTGCCGATCCCGTCAGTCGCCAACATGTCTCAGGATATGCCCCCAACCGGGGGCTACCGGCAAGTGCAGTACAAGGTACGCCGATTACTCCCTTGCCTTCCTCGACGAGCAACCAGAGGCACCACATGATGATTCCACTGCGAGAGAGACGGAAGCTAACAGAATATCCAAATAAAAGCGCAATGTCCCCGCCCGCGGTTTCCGACCTATTACGTACCTCGTCGGCATGCACCTCTTCATGGCCTACGGATACTACAAGCTCTTCTATGGAATTCGGGAACAAAAGTACGCCTGCCTCCCTTCCTGCCTTTGCCTTTGCCCGGTTACAATTCAATCCAAACACGTGGAACGGATAAAAAGCTAATATAACGATGTGCTTAGCGAACTCGCCCGTGAGAAAATCTGGGGCCGTCTACATGTCCTCCCTCTCCTGCAGGCTGAAGAAGACCGCGACCAGGTTCGTCGATACTACGCCGATAAGGCGCGTGAGCAGCAGCTCTTGGGATCTGAGACGAAGGTTTATAACTCTGACCGGTGTGTATTTCCTCATCCCCCTTTCGTCCCACCCCGTACCTTTCTTTGGGGATTCTTTTTGGAATGGCCGTGGCTAACGATTGGGGATTTAGATTCGTTCGCCCTACATTTGGGTACACACCGGCGAAGGTTATGAACTAAAGGGTTGTGATGGAGTTTGAATGATTTGGTGCTTCAGGGGTGAGAATAGATATGGGTCATCGATTTCGGATGAAAAATAGATGAAGGTAAGCAATTGCGTTAGTCGAGGTGGACGCGAACCGGATCGTCCAACGTGGTTGAAGGTCCAGGAAACAATGTACACTGTAGATATACCGTCTGGAAAAGGACAGACTAGTTTCACAACAATTTTTCGTTTTGCTCTCTCTACTTTTTGCTCCAATATACTTGTAGACCTACATATAAATCAGGGTATATATTTAGACACGAGTTTAAATCAAACTTATCGTGAGCACCCGACGTGATCATTATAATATCAAAGCCTCAAACAAGGGTGTCTATTTTTCTTTTCCAGGCCACCAGATGCGAACTATACGCTGAAGTGAGATAGATAATATACAAAGCCAGGACCCATCTCTAACCGAACATATCCGCAACACCGGAAAGGTCCGGTCCATCGTTTATATCGACCTTGTGACCCTGCTGCGCCTCCATCTCATTGCTCATATATCTCTCCTGGAGAGCGCTCCGTGCTTTGCGACGCTCTTCACGGGACCCCATAATCTTGCCTTGTTCAGCGATACTGACACCTCTCAGTCCTTCTAGGAGGTCAAGGACCAAGGCTCGCTGTTGCCGTGCCGATGTGGATCGCACGAGAGCAGCCTCAGTACCTGCTACTAGTTGTTCGGTCATGCCAGGAAGGCTTAGGATTAGAGCCTTTGGTGTTGGGGTACTCGCTCCATATAAGACCCAGATGGATGCGATGAGTTGGGCGAGGTCTTTCTGCATATCGACAAAGTATGGCTCGTGCACAGATGTTATGCAGGCTTTCAGGACTTCGGAGGAGATAAACTCGCGGATGGTTATGACTGTTTGTGAGTTGAGGGGAGGGGCAAAGTCTTGTAGGATGGATCGGATGACCCGCGTTATAATACTACAGCATCTGGTATCACGCATACGTAGTGCGTGGGTGCAAAAGAGCATCACGGGCTCGAAAATTTCAGGGGAGGAGAGGACAAAGTGTCGGATGGAGTCTGACAGTGCTGGTGGCGCTTGTGGTGCACTTGGATCCGTGGGTTCCTCATCAGGGTCTATGCATTCAGGAATTAGCTTGGTGGATAAGCTGATTGTTCTTGCGCTGGGCTTCGTACCTCCTCGTTGCGGGTCCAGGAGGCTTGCGACCATAATAACCGCGGAGTAGGTCAGCTGTCGCAGGATGCTTTCTGACTTCATCTCATCGGCCAGGTCGCCATCTCCCAATCCTGCTTTCCGTTGCTCAATGATCTCCCATTCAGAAGTGACTTTCCGGTCAATATTGATAAATAGGGTGGACAACATCGGAGGCAAGAATTGGCTTCGAAAGCGAACAGGGCAGTCGTCAATCAGGCATCTAGAGATATTGAGAAGGACCGAGAATTGATGGGAAGAGAGATGGGGGGAGTCCTTGAAAAGAGCTTGGGATAGAGGTCCCGGCAGTTCCGGAAACCCGTAGAAATGCTCACGCAATCTGCTCATGCTGAAGAACATTGAATAGCAGGATTCTCTAACAGCCCTGATTTTCCCTCTGACCGACGACGCGAAGCCCTCAAGGGATGACCGCGAAGCGGTGATCTTTGCGTAAAATTCATCCCGACTTCCAGTCGATATACCAGCTTGCCAGAATCTGTCTGTTAGTATTCTCTCAACAATACCCCGCATATCTCCGGGCAGACCGGCCCAATTCTCTGGGTTGTGAAACGCATGGGCGTTGCTGCGAGGCTATTAGCTTTGCGCATTCAATTAGCATTCCGATGATTTTTACCTGACAAGGTGCAAGAGTGTTGGTAGAACAGTTGGGATGATATCGTGCCATAGAGTACAAGCAATCTCATACGGCAGCTCTGCTTTCTTGAGTTTATCTGTGGAGACGGCCAGCATCGTCTTTGTACCTCTTAAAGGTAGTTGCTACATTATCTGTTAATTTCTGACTGTAAGGTTGGATTCTCGACGTTTCTATTACCTGGAATTTCCGGGTCATTTCCTCCTGGACTTGCTTGCCCTCTGGGTCAAGAGTTGTCTCTGACCAATCTGCTAATTTTTGAGCCTGTTTCGATTGCATGTACGGCCCTACATTCTGCAATCCGAGCATGGTGCAAAAACCTTCAAAGGTTGAGCACATGTTGCGGAGCTCATCATCCTGCCAGGCTTGTTTGACCGGTTCCACAAACGAGGCCAACCGGGACTGGCGCAGATACGGGTCGATGTTCTTTGCGCGTTGCCTAGTGGAGTTAGCAATGGGATGATGGAGAGAAGAACCGGTCATACATAATAATAAGAAGGACTGAGGTGAACTCCATCTGAAGCCTGTCGTCCACTCGATTGGCTAAGGTAATCTCCTGGATCTTAGGCTCCAGAAGGTCATAGAAGGTCTTTATCCATCCATTAGCAGCGCCTCCCGTTAGAGCATGAGGGTCGTACAGAAAAGTAGTCCGCGTAGCGAGTTGCAAGCCGACGCAGCTCGTGGCTAGCCAGTCCATGAAGTTCCTTCACAGCTTCTGAATACGCTGGAAACTCAGGTTGGTCAGGCAGGCGTATCATGAGGGTGTACTCTAGAACCTTGAGCGCGAAACTAGGTGTTTTATCAAGAGCTTTGGAGGAGATATCGACGACTAGTTTCACGATGCGTTGCTTCAATATCGGATCCTATACCAAATGGTCAACCGTGCGTATGAATCAAGCCAAGGACAAAACAAACCTCGAAGTTTCTTTGCAACAACTTATTTGCCCAATTTTCTAGAAGGCTTTCAAGCTCGCCACGTCGTTGCTCCTGCCACTCGTTAGCAGAAGCCCAATCAATGAATGCGAAGAAGCATACATCTTGCTGCGGCATTCTTCCGTGCAACGCAACCCATTTAGTATAACCTTTTAGGGTTGCCTCTACCACCGCAAATTGCGTATCCGCACGCATCAATGGTACCGAGTTCTTTGAGAACGATTTTGCTTGTAGTTGGTTAGTATAAACTAAATGACGCGCAAGCAGGGCGGAACAAGCTAACCAGTGAATGTTTCGACCCCATTATATAGGTTATCTAGATTGCTGTCAACCCCAAGGAGAATATGTGGGATGGCGTCTTCCGGTCGTTTCTGAACGATTGTTTCAATAATGGATGAACAGTAGCGTCGATAATTTCCAACAAAGGCATGTCTTTCCGGGATGGTGTCAATATCTTCATTAAGGAATATTATGGTGGGATCCTCCGAATCGCTAGGGAGGGATTCCCAGTGCACAAGGCGTTCAGTACAGATGGTTAGTAATGGAGGGATGAGGCTGATCACAACATCTAGGTTCCCAACCTTTGGGGAGGCAATTAATTTGGACCAAATATGCAGAACGGGTATCGACACGGTGAGACTGCTATGCTGAACAACGTTTAACATGAGATGGAAAAAGAATGGCAAGTCCACACCAGGTGAACCTTCAATCGTGAAGCCTTTTTCTTCGAGAAACCCTGCAACGTAGGAAACAACCTGTCGCGCACATTAGTGGAATTCTGACTTTGATCGGGGACCAGTAATACCTCAGAAAGCTTTTTAGATATCGTGTACCTCGTATCATCAATATCTTCGGGACCAACCACTGACCATTGGAATAGCTTTAATATTACGTTGAGGGACTCCGTCTCGTACATCAACTGTACTAGCGGTTGGAATCCCTCAGCGTCGTAGGTTGACCTGCTGTACAGCGCATGCAATGCCTCGACGGCAGCCTGGAGATCTCAGTAAGTATTCTATGTATCTAGGAAGGACAGCGGAATCCTTACCAACAGCACTTGCTCATCATTGCAGGTGAAAGCTCTGGCAATGCTTTGAACACAGCCCGAGAGATGGATAGCTTTAGGTATTGACCATACCAACACAGACTTCAAATTGGCCAGGGCTTTCAGAGCAGCATCCTTTGCTTGCTTCGAATGCTGTATGTTTCCGATGCAGTCCTGAAGGAACTCACATATCCGGGCCAGCCAACCCTCATTCCCACAGCGGATTTCAACGTGGTTGTCTCGCTCCGGATGCGCTTGCTTGAATACAACCAGTGGCGTGCAGATCTCCACCAATGTTCGGTTTAGATCTGTCCCGCGCAAAGAGGAAACAGTATCTTCGCGATAGAAGATATCTTCTGATAGAGTCTCAAGGACAAGTAAGACCAGCTCTTTATGCACAAGACTAGCATTCCAGAATTGGACAAGGCGCTGATCCATATCGAGCCAATCCAACCCCCAGCTCCTCTTGGCGACCTCGGCCCATAATTGCGGGATCTTATTGCGGATATATGCAGGATCTTCCGGTTGAATGGCTTCGGCAAGCTTCAACACAATATCCCTCAGGCCCCCGATTTCATCTGCGGCGGTGAACGAGGTATTGCGTAGGACATGGTCGAGAAGCGTCAATCCGAAATAGCGAACCAATGCATCGTTTTCTCTGCGAGACGCTAACTGAAAGCCATTACGAGCAGCGGATGGGCTTCCCTTCTGCGATTCCACAAACTGGAGTGCCTCTCGGCGGAGCTCATTTGTTGACGACGGGTTGTGTATGAGCTCAAGCGCACGAACGATATCGGCCATGCTCCCATCCGTCAGTCCATCTTCCGCAGCCATGGTTTTTGCCGGGGCCGCTCGCCCACGAGACGGATATCAATTACTAGCCCAAGCTTTAGAAATTGCGGTACCAAGATCGTTATTACCCACTACCACCTGCAGAGGAATATTGTCTGTTTTCTACCTCTTGAACTGAAGCGAAAGCGAAGCGGAAGAAAGAAACACAGGAATATTTGCTTTTTCCCTTGCTGAATGCAGAGCGCTGGAATATAGGGAAAGTAACCGCGTGGCGACCAACAACAAAACGGCCAACACCTAAGCAGCACGGGTAGCGGTCCAACTGTCTGGTTAGGCAATAGGCAGGGCACCTAAGATTGCGGCTGAGGTCTAGATCCTTTCCCTAGACAGGTCGTTGATGTGTCCTTGCGGAAAATGGGGAAGGGGATTCTCCAACCTTCCCCGACAATGCGTTTTGAAATCCAGCGCCGACTCTGCTGCCTTGTCTGGGAGTGAGAAGTTGTTGGTGAATAGTTGAAGAAGGCGGTACTCCACGGTCTGGGAGAATTTTCCACGCGCTCCCTCCACAATGACCACACCACACCAACTAGGAGGGGCAATTTCTCACCGCCTCGTCATTATCGTCCTTATCGATAGACAATCCGATAGTGATCAGATAAGAAAACAGGAACTACACTGCCACACAGTAAACAGCTGGAGAAGCCTTCATTCGGGATCATTAAGAAATCCTAACATGCATCGAGTCTGTAACCCGTAACATAAACCCAGAGCGCCACCGCCCCTACATAACCGCACATTCTCCCTTCTGGCACTGCTCCAGATAGCTCAATTCCTCCGCCGAGGGGGGCGCCAAAGCACCACCTTTGCGCTTCACACCCTGGATCTTGATATCCTGATCACCCTTGGAATGCCACCACTGGAGCCGCTGCACTCGGGCGTGGTTGATTTCTACATAGTCAACTGACCAATCTCCTGAGCTAACGCTCACCTCTGTATGGGTTTCCGGGAAGTGGAAATCGGGCAGGAAGATCTCAGTCGGGATGTCCTGCCCTGCCGTCCCCTCGTTTCCAACGAGTGACAAGGTAAAAGTACAATTCCGCAGATCAAACACGTAGTTCGATAGTAGCCCATTGGTGACAATGGGGCTCGGTCGAAGGAAAGCTTCCGCTGCGCGGTACCCTAATTTACCTTCGTCAAGCTGAGAAACTTCCGACGTGATAGAAGGTGTTTTGATGGCATCTTTCAGGTTTCTAGGGCTTATATGTTGGCTGGGGTTGTTGCTGCAACTGGACGAGTATGAGGGGGATTGATGATCTGACCGGCTGTTTAATTCGTGACCCAGAGTCAAAGACTTGCCACTCGGAAGCTCTAGGTCGTCAGCCGAATAAATGGAAAGATCCTCCCCGTTCCACTGGTCGCCCCATTCGTGATCGTTCTGAAGCAGCTGTTAATAGCAGAACATGCCACAATTATGTTCCAGAGTTTCCCTACCTGTGCCGTATAGACCCACAAGGTGAAGCCATTGGAAGTACTTCCTTCGAGCGCATAGTGAATTGCATCCATAGCACTGATCTGACTGCTGTAGTCTCCGGTTTTGTAGGCATACTTGTCATCCATGTCGTAGGGGATCCCTGTTTCGGTGAATATCACGGGGTGGTTTCCCATGTATCTCAAACTCTCCTCTCTCAGGAATTTGAGCTGATCGCGCAAGCAATTCCTGATTGCCGTCTCGCCTATCTTTATGCCAAAAGCTGGTGTAAGATACTTTCCGCGAAGATAGCCAATCACATCTACATTATAAAACCGATTCCTGTACTTGTTAATATAAATTAACAATTCCAATGGGACGAGACTAACCAATGCTTTGACATGAGAGTGAGACCATCATAATAATGAACAGCATGGATCATATTCGGGTCATCATCATTCGACCCCTTGAGATCAGGCGGGATCTCCATTACTGGGGGCTGACATAGCATGATTGAACTAGGCCACACACTCCTAATCGCCTCCGCATATGCCCTATAGTGCACCATAAAGTAAGTGTTGGTAAACTTGTCGTAATCCAGGGGTTCTCCGGTTTGGGGTTTCTTCCCAAAGTAGTCTTTCTGTAGGAGCTCATCTGTCGCAGGGTCCCAAACTCCATGCTGAGCCCACAAGCATTGGCCCAGTTTCCAGTTAGAGTCTCTCGTCCAACCATACTTTGTGTCATCATAGGTCACCGGCAGCCAAGCAGTCTCACCTTTGGGATCGACAAGTTCCCGACGACTTTGATGGGGGCCGAACCCTCCGAACCCCCATGTTGTCTCTTCACATGCACGCCCGGAGCCCGTAAGCATAGCTTGGAAAGCAGTCGGGGATGTTCCTAATTGAAGCTGTTGGTCTGCGGGGATGACTGATATGTCTTGGATACCAATTAGCCCTCGTTGAGGCTCGTTAAGACTTTCCCATCCAATTACCACCTCATCTTCAAGGTCGCCAGCATCATGGATCTTCTGCGCTAAATATTTACACGCAGCAATAAAGTGGCCCTGAAGGTAGTCTTGAATATTTATGCCGTTTATGATTGCCTTGGGCGCAAAATCCCGTCCTGCCCAAAAGAGCGTGAATATCGTTTGGCACACCAGCCTGGTGTAGTTCGTGGCCCATATCATTTTTGGGAACTTAGCAGGATCATCCCACGTATTTTGCACCAAGGCTGCCTGTGTTTTCTTAAACCCTCTGGGGTTCAAGCCTGCCGCGTAAAGTGTCCAGGCAGGTGCACCAGACCCTCCTGACAGTCTTGACCACTATGGGGACTTAGCTATTGAGCTCCAACATCCATTGTCACACATTGAAAACCTACCACATCCTGGTGCGGGTCCATAAACACGTAGAACTGATACTGCTTCGCAATCCTGAGGACTTCTATCGTGAATGATATCCATTCATCATCATATTTACCTGGACCCTCATGTTCGATCGCTTCCCAGGTGAATATGTACCTGATAGTGTTATATCCTAGTTTCCATAACCTTGAAAAGTGTGCATGTGCATCGTCAAGCGAGAACGGCCGTCCGACGAAGGAGACATTGTCGGCGTCAAAAAATCCATCAGCCACGCTTGATGGGACGTTCGGAGTCTTCGGATATTTGGCTTCGCCGGCAACATTTATTCCTCTCAACGTAATTTCGCGATTCTGTGGGTCTTTGAATCTCGCTCCATCGATTCGAAGACGGAGAGACGCCATCCTGGCTTTGGTGCGATCGACTGATACTGGGGTCGGCGGCTATCGTCAAGCAATTAGGGAATAGAGCTAGAAGGAAAGGCAAGCGATGGTGCAAATAAGCAGTGCTGTATCGTGAGGAATAGTAAACGCTGGAGCTATAATATTAATCCAGCATACATTAGGCCCCGAGCTTGAGAGAATCGCTGATAAGAGCTACTCACCTATGCAGCACGGGTTCAAAGAAATAGATAGATCTCACCCACAGCCGTCAATGAATGGCCATTCCGGTGCTCCTTGGAGTGAAGAGAACCTATACCACAGGTTTAATCACAGGCAGTCCGCAACATATCAGCCCAAGCTTGTCAAGGGCAAAGGAGGAGGAGCTGCAGTCAGCAATGCGGAGACAAGAGGCGCTACCCGATAAGCGGCTGGGCTCTGACGTACCACAGCCCACGCAGTTTACGGAGTAGTTGTTGTTCTTCGGCTTCCCCACCGCGAGCATTTTCCCACCTCCAGGAAGCTCTCCGAACCAGGAATAGCACTCTCCAGACAAGCCTATGGGGCGATTGCTTTAAAATGTCAAGCAAGTCGGCTCTCAAGGAGGTGCGAACGGCACTCGACTCAAAAAATTTCGAGCTTGCAGCGGATAAAGCCAAAGCTCTTGCCAAGGAACAGCCCCAAAATTATCATGCGTGAGTTGAGCCAGGAGACTTGCGCTTCAACCCTCCATTAATGACCCTATTTTTAGGAACGTCTTCCTCGGCCTTGCACAAGATAAATTGAACCACTTCCTCGAAGCTGAAAGAGCGTACCTCGCGGCAACTCGCATTAAGAGTGACGACAAACCGGCATGGCAGGGTCTCATTAGTCTCTATGAGAAACAGGGGAGCCAGAAGCTCGAGCAGTATCGAGAGGCAGTCCTCAACCTCGGGCAGGTGCTTGCTGATTTGTAAGTAAAGGACCGCGCGCCTGTGGCAAACCCGGATTGCTAATTAAACACCAGAGACGATAAGCATCGGTGTCAAGACGTCTTGGACAAATATGTCAGCTTTACAAAGAAGAATGGAACTCGCCTCCAGTACAAGAGAGCCCTAGAGTTGCACTTACCGACGAGCCCTCTGTATAATTACCTTGAAGGTCGCATCCCTAACCCCGCGCATACCTATTCGCGTCTCATAGAAATCACGGAATCCGAGGAGAGGGAGTACATCAACCGGGAAATTGGGGAACGGAGAACTCGCCTCGGTGCTCGCATCGATCAGGTTACGCTTGAAGTAAAGCGAGATGCTTACAAGCGGAGCGAACTGGAACCCCTATACCGTGGAATCGTGAATTGGTCGCACGATGATCAAGTCCGGCGTACGTACGAGGAGAAACTGCTACAGAGGGCCTATGATACTCTTACTGTACTCCCCGCGAATGAAAAGGATGCGAAGAGAGAAGAGGTGTTACAGGCTGCTCGTGATATGGTTATCATCAAGCACCCATTTGAACTCGCTTGGAAAACTGTCTTGGAGTGGCAAGATATCGAGAACTTCTCCGAGTGGGACCGCACATTTCTCGACGATTTTATCGAATTCTTTCCTGAAGATGATCTTTCCAAGGTTCTCAAGGGGTTCCTGGGAAGTGAAATATCCCCATTTCCCAAAGAGGCGGCCAAACCAGATGGACAAGAGGGTGAAGAGGCTGAGAAAGCTGAAAAAGCCGAGAACGGAAATGGAGAAAACAATGATTTGGCTGCTCAGGACCGCCTAATTCTGATGGTTGAGGGCCTTGAAATGTCTTCCACTTCGATTGTCGCCCACAGGATTATGGGTGAACTCTATCAGTCTCTTGATGAATACGAAAGCGTTGTCGATGTATGCCGTAAAGGGCTTCAGAATCTACACAACGTCGTCAAGCGAACGGGGATCAGCCTCCAGAACACTGCAGATGCCCTAAATATAGCGCTTGCAAACTCTCTTATTCACTATCAATCTCCACGAAACCATCCTGAAGCGCAGGGTATCTTCCAGGATATCCTGCAAAGACGCCCGACATCAACCGGCTGCCTTCTCGGAATCGGTCTTATTCTCAAAGTCGACGAAGACTATCCAGAAGCGGTCAATTTCTTGGAGCGTGCTCTAGAACGGGATCCTGCAAACCTCAAAGTTCGTGGTGAATTGTCATGGTGCAGAGCGCTTAATGGAGATCTTTCATCAGGCCTTACGGGACTTCAAGACGTGTTCGATGAAGTGCAAACCTCACAGCGAGAGAGCCGGGAACTCAAGGGTGAAATTCTTTATCGCATTGCATACTGCCAGTGGGAGGTTGACCCATCACCTTCCGCACGCAAGGACCGGACCGGTGCATACGCCAGTTTCCTCGCTTCGATTCAAGCCAATATAAACTACGCACCAGCTTATACTAGCTTGGGTATCTACTATGCCGATTATAAGAAGGACAAGACCCGAGCACGCAAGTGTTTCCACAAAGCTTTTGAATTGTCTGCATCCGAAATTTTAGCAGCTGAGAGGTTGGCAAGAACTTTCGCCGACCAAAAGGAATGGGACCTCGTTGAGGCTATCTCACAACGTGTTGTTGACTCAAGCAAGGCCAAACCCGCACCGGGCTCAAAAAGAAAGGGGTATAGCTGGCCCTACGCAGCTTTAGGTACGGTTCAAATCAACAAGCAGCAATATCCCAAGAGTATTGTTTCGTTTCAGGCGGCTCTACGAATCTCTCCAAACGACTACCACTCCTGGGTTGGTCTAGGTGAGAGCTACCATAATTCCGGAAGATATATCGCTGCCACGAAAGCATTCCATCACGCTCAGGAACTGGAATATACGCTCTCGAAAGTCGATAAGGAACATATTTGGTTTGCTCGGTACATGCTGGCGAATGTAAAGCGGGAGCTTGGTGAATATGATGATGCTATTGAGAGATACGAAGAGGTGCTAAAACTTCGGCCCAATGAGTTCGGTATCACAATCGCATTACTTCAGACACTCACGGAGAGCTCCTGGAAGAGCCTGGAATCAGGGTTTTTCAATGACTGTGCCGAGCTTGCAAGAAGGGCTATCATGGTGGCCAAGTCGCTCGCTATTGAGCGAGTCGACATCTTCAATTTATGGAGGAGTGTAGGCGATGCGTGCACCATATTCTCTTATGTCAGGTCAAAGGCAGGTAAACTTCCAATCAAGGAAGTTCGGGGCTTGCTCACGACTCAACTCGAACCCTCCGCTCTTGAGATTCTTACGGAGGTTGATGAGGTGGGAGAAAACCACTTGACGGCGCTGGGGGCTGAAAAAGACGTTTCTACTCTAGCAAACGACTGCATGTATGCTTCTATCCTAGCATACAAGCGTGCTATACATGTCTCGCTGCAAGACACCCATGCCCAGGCAGTATCGTGGTACAATCTTGGATGGGCAGAATACCGAGCGTTTAGATGCATAAAACTGAGTGGCGAGAAGAAGAAGCAGTCTCGCAGATTTTTGAAGTCAGCCATGCGGTGCTTCAAGAGAGCTATTGAGCTGGAGGCTGGCAATTCTGAGTTTTGGAATGCACTCGGGGTGGTGACGACAGGTTTGAGCCCGAGAGTCGCGCAGCACGCATTTGTCAGAAGCTTGCACCTGAACGACCGGAGCGCACAGGTGTGGACCAACTTAGGAACACTTCATCTCATCCATAACGACATACAACTATCCAACGAAGCGTTTACTCGCGCACAGTCAACCGATCCTGATTATTCGCAGGCATGGGTTGGCCAAGGTTTCCTAGCTCTCCTGTTTGGCGATTCACGGGAGGCTAGAGGGTTGTTTGAACATGCTCTGGACATCTCTCGGTCATCGTCAAAACTGCCGAAACAGCAATACGCCCTGACATTGTTTGACCATCTCGTGGCGGATGATTCGGCGTCCAACGAGGTCTCGCAACTTATCCAGCCGTTCTTCACACTCTACCAGCTGACCAGTCAAGACCCGTCCGATTTACCCTTCGCTCATCTGTTCTCCCTCCTAGCCGAAAGAATTGGTGAGTTTCCAGACGCCGAGTCCAACTTGCGGAGTCTCAGTTCTCACGTCGAATCCGAATATGAGGTGTCTGAATCGGCGTCATCACTTTCCAAATTCGCACGAGCAAATGCTGATATCGCCCGTGTCCTCTTGGCGAGCCAGGAATATGAAGAAGCTGCAGAGAAGGCGGAGACAGCACTGATGCTATCGGCAGAGGAGGATTCCGAGAAATTCGAGCCTGAACTGTACAAAGATCTGCGCCTTTCCGCACATTTGACAGCCGGTCTTGCGCATTACTACCTGGGAGCCATGGACAACGCAATCGACATGTTCCGCGATGCCCTTCAAGAAGCAGATAATGCGCCAGATGTCGTCTGCCTTCTCGCACAAGTACTGTGGGCAAAGGGCGGAGAAGAGGAAAGGACAGTTGCCCGACAGCAGCTGTTCGAATGTGTTGAGAGCTACCCGGATCACGTTGGAGCGGTCGCGCTCCTAGGGACCATTGCGCTCCTTGACGATGACAGGGACGTTATAGAGGCTGTTGAGTCGGACCTCCAAAACATGATCACGAGAGACGATATTGGGATTCATGACAGAGCTAGACTAGTCAAACTCTCGACTGCGATATCCTTGTGTATTGCTGACGATTCGGGGGTTCCGGACGAAACGAGACGTATTGGAGAGGCCGCTGCGGCGGTCATGAGGGCGCCCTTCGATCCTCAAGGTTGGATGGAGCTATCCTCGGCCGCTCAGGAATCATACCCTGCGGAGATGGGCGTTAAGACGGCCCTACGGAGTGTCCCTCCTTGGAGCAATCTCGATGCTACCGACTTATCTACCGCATACTCACAGACCGGGAAGGCTAGTGATGCATTGAGGGCGATCATGGTCGCGCCGTGGATGCAGGGCGGTTGGCGGGAACTGAGCCATGTAGTCTCATCAATCAGCTAGGCATCCTAGGCATGAACCTGCAAGGGCATATAGAAAACTAAAGCCGAATGAATAACTCATTAGAAACTTAAGAGATTGAAACTCACCCACAATTCAGATCTAAGCACCTACACTCCCAGTCCCAGTAACCCTCTCCAACAACCTGGCTTTTCTACTAGACTTCCAAGCCTGATCCATCGATTCAATCTTCCCCCCAAGAAGCGTAACACTCTCAGGAGTCAACAAAATCATTCCCCGAGCCACAGTCGCATTCCGCAAGAGCAGTTTCCCGCCAATAGACAATTTACCAATCGCAATCCCATTGACCCGCGTCATCTCAACACCCACAGCCCTGGTACCCTTTGCATCTTGAAGAATTAACCTATGCGGCCCGCCAGTCTCGTTCGCATTCGCACCAGCACTGGGATTGGCATTTGTTGACCTATTACTAGGTCCATCCTGTTCCTCATCTCCTATATTCACCGTTCGGACAATCTCCCGGCCCCGAACTGCCTCTCCGCGCTCTATGCGTTCAATGACCTCGACCTGGGCCCAGATGCTGGTGCCGATGTCTTCGATGTCTAGTACTTGGACGGGGATGGAGCTGGTAAGTCGGCGCTCTTGAACATTGGGGTCGAAGATATCGACGGGGAGTACGGAGATTGAGTTTCGGGTGGTAAGGGTTTCGCGAAAGTCGGAATTGAGGATTCGGAAGAGGGCTGTTTGTGTTAGTGCTGTAATGGGTGCGTTGCGTTGGTGGGTGAGGAAGTTGTTTAGCCAGGTCGAAGAGATGGGGAGGGATTTGCTCTGTAGTTGGGCGGCGAGTTGGTCTTGGAGGTTTGCCATGGATTAAAGATGCAAGATTTTCCAATCCGGTTAGGGGAGTTCGATGTATCATGTACGGAGTCGATGTCGTGCCTGAAGCTCGAAAGAGAAAAGTTGAAGCTGTGCAGTGGAGCTGGAGCAAGTATCCGGGGAACCACCAACGGTCCAACACCAAAGTCCGAGTTGGAGCTGTCATCTTCTTCCTCCTTTACCTTCTCCCCTGGCTAGTATTCTAATTTCCCTCGCCCTCAATACTCTAATCAACGAAAATGTCCACGCTCTCCTCCCCTCGCCCTTCAGTCGCCTCATCCCGCGCACGCTCCCCAACTCCCGCCTCCTCACGCCGCCCATCCCTCGACGCCCTAAACACCTCCATCTCCATCAACGGCAGTCTCAGCGCCGCATCCACCCCGTCAACCGCCCGAGCTGTTTCTCCCGCCCTGCACCCGCGACGCAACCGCGCTGCCCTCCGAGACTACTATAACCTCAAGCCCTCTGATGCCGCGACACCCAATGCCCGCTCCCGGAGCGTCCCCCGACACACCGACGCCGGCGACATCTCGAACCCATCCATCGTAGTAGCAGGGTCAGAACTTGATAGCCCGGACTTCGATGCCCAGCACTACGTGAACAATCTTCTGGCTACTTCGTCGCTATCTATGATTTTGAAGGCGGAGAATACGCTTGTTGGTGATATCCGGACGCTTGATGGCGAGCGCAAGGCATTGGTATACGATAACTATTCGAAGCTGATTCGGGCGGTGGACACGATTGGGAAGATGCGGCAGAGTATGGATGAACGGGGTACGCCGTTGATGATGACGAAGACGCTGGCGCCGGCTATTGCTTTTGTGGCGGAGACCGCTGGGGGGTTGATTAAGGAGGGGGAGGAGCTGAGAGGGCGGATGAGGGACGGTAATCCGACGGGCGCGGAGGAGGGAAAGAGGCCAGAGAAGGAAACTGTTAGGTGGGCTCTTGATGCACCGAGGAGGTTAGGGAAGCTTGTCGCAGATGGAAATAGGGAAGAAGCTGAAAAGGACTGGGATGAAGTGCGCAGACTGCTTGGGAAGTGGGAGGGTGTCAAGGGCGTGGCTGAAGTTCGAGAGGCCTGTGAGAAAGCCATGGAGAAAGAGGACGAGGCCGCTTGAGAGCATTCTAAACTAATGCCGGCCTTCACCAAACTGAAGAACCATCTTACGGGGATTTCTCACGGCCACGGCGCACTGATAAACTCCGCCTGCCGCGTTGGCTCCTTGAAGATCTCCGCCTGTGCAGTGACTACATCACCAATGTAGTCTGGGCACTTCCTCCAGACTCGTCTCGAATCCCATAACATGCATGGGTATCTAAAGGTCGTTCCTGGTGAACTTCCCCCAACACCGCTTCGCGGGCAATGAAAGAGCGAAGCAGGACTTCAGCGAGATGCATCTACATTATCAGCAACGGCCATGGGTTGTCTTTTCGTCATTTCATTATTCATGTTCATAGACATCATTAATGCACATATCAAGATTCAACTCAAACCTTACCAGCCAACACATCAGCACTCGAAAACGCAGTCGCCTTCAGCCCATACCGATTCTTCGACATGATATCCAAGTACGTGAACGCATCACACTTATAGTAAATCGGCTTCTCATCCCTCCTCACCAAATTCATCTCCACCAACTTCCTCAAAACCCGCTTAACATCTTCCCGATCCGCATAATCCCTCGTATAAACAGCAATCAGCCGAGCCCGACCATCCCCATCATCCGCCGTAGCCACCTTCGCCGCAATCCCCAAATGCCCTTGCATCGTAGCATCTGCAACTGCACCCCAGTAAGAATCCACCCGGTCCGCTGTGATAAACATCATCCATTTCCCCGTGACGCAGTTCGTCTCCCGCGCTAGAGCAAAGATGTGCTGTTCCAGCTCGCGCTCTAGCGGTTTCACCTTCCTAGCTAGTGCAATCGCACTCCCGCCTTTGCGGTCGTTTTCGTATCGTAAGCTTGCTTCTTCGATTTCAAATGCGTTTAGCGCTTCGCGGCCCTTTCTCTTGAACTCGGGGACATCGTCCTGCAGCTGCGAGATCTGTGGGGTATGGATGTAGATCCAGGCGCCGATACGGTCTGCCTTGGTGGTGGATGGGGGCAAGCGTTTAAGAAAGTCTGAGCTGGACTCGTGCTGGCCCGGTTTATCCCGCGGGAAGAGTTGCGGAGAGTTAGTGTTAGTATCAGTATCGATGTCCATAGGAGAGGATGCCATTTTCTGTGCCTCGGCTTGTTTGTTTCGTTCTTGCTCCTGGGCCTGGATTGTAGAGAGGAGGGTTGGGTGGATGGTTGTCCAGTAAGGCTCTGGGTCGTATTCAGCCGCTTGTCTCTCTAGTTGTGTTGTTTCCCCCTCATCGCCTGTTGTCGCTGTCAGTATGTGAACTGTTATTTATCAGTTTATGACGTACCATAGAAGCTGGAGTCATCGGAGAATATGCCTTCGAGATTGAGATCCGGGGATTTAGCCATGGCCTCTACGGATGGGAATTAGGAACTTGATCAAGCCATCATACGGAGTTGCGGGAGGGAGGGGGTCTGAAAGACATTTTGAAGTGTGACTGGCCACAACAAGAAATATCAAATAAAGACCTCACCGACCAATGCGGGACTAACCCAGCCTTGATGTTTGTGTGTATGGACATCGTGAGAGATGCGTTTGCAGATAACAATTTATTACTTCTGCCTGAGGCATCATATCATACCATGATACCAAGACCAACACTTGCACTTCCCAACATCCACCAGAACCAGTTACCTCTTAGTACTACAGTTAGAGCGGCTATACCAGAAGGCCTCGGAGGTACCCTGAGGGTGCGTCGGGTTCTACTTGTTTACTGAGGTACTCCATCTTCCCATACTATGATACTGTGGCATTGCTGTTGTCAGCCTCGGCTCAAGAAGCTTCATCACGCCCTGAACATGATTTATTCAGCCACGCATCATCCGAGACTCGACATGTTGTCATCCAGCCTGGACTCTGGAGTGAACGAAATGCCGTCTCAAGGCTGAAGACTCACAGCACAGCCCCAAGGTGGAGTCAGACTTTACGATCCGGTTACTCAATAAAGCTTAGCCCAAAATTAAGCTCTCCAAGAAGGGTTGGCCCTTTTTGGTTGTAGAAAGTGCCTATAATAGAAGTTTACTACTTTTAATTCTATGTATTTCTCTGAAATTGAGTTACTTGACTAGAATACAGTCTGTTTTATCACTAGTTGTATCTTCCGTAGCTCATAACTACTGAGCTGAGCTGTAGACACTGATTACCCAGGTACATGACGCTCAACCGCTATCAGAATTAGATGATTGAGATGCCATCTGCGGACTAATAGACTCGGCCTCAACAATAATATAGAACAGAACAACCCATTAGTCTTCAACAGCAGCAAAACAAAAAGGGGTAAATAAAATAACAACTCACTTCCAAATTTAACTGCGAATGGGGCCGTGTATCTCCTTAATCCCCTCCCAAGCCTCTTTCGTTTCGTCCGAAAGTGGAAACAGAGGTGTACCCACCCAACTCACGCGCCCCTGAGAGCGGGCATAGTAGAATTCGTGCTTCATTTCACAGCTAAGAATTCTATACTTCCATAGGCCGTTCATTCCAGGCTGTGCCTGCCCAATGAGATCCATCGTCTGTAACTTCGGTATGTGTTGCGCTGCGTACGTCGCCGCCGTGTGCATCTTGTCCAAGAGTGGTGAGGGTGCGGTGCGATAGTCATGGGGAAATTCATCCTGTGGCGCCTCGTCCATTGGTGGTTCCATGAAGAGATTCTCTGTGTTACGATTAACCTGATACCGAGGACACCGAGGGTCGCAATCGAAAAGCCACTCGCCGGACGGGTGGCAGCGGCGTACATTAGGTGAAAGGAGGTGAGATTTGGCCAGTTTGGCGCGCTAGTATCATCGTCGTTCTGCGGCCAAAATAGTTCTGGTCCGACGCTGATGCCTTCTGGATAGATCCTTTTGAGCTGCGTGCTTAGTTGTCGGAGGGCTATACTGAGGGCGTCGGCGCCTGGTTTGGATCGCTTGAATGGGGGGTAGTCTGCGTCTTTGGGTGCTTCTCTGGGGTATTCAAGGACTAGGTGCTCTAATGATGCAGGCCATTGCGTAAGGCTGATTGCAAATTCGTGTCGCAGCCTATTGCGGAGGGGTTCGTCTTTCCTCTCATTGTCGGACAGTGTTGAGGTAGAGGGCGAAGAAGATGTGTTTCTCCACCAGGGCCTGCCATTGGCTGTTGATGGTGGCGTAAGGAGCGAGCGATTGGGGTGCAAGATAAGAGATAATACAAGCAATAAGTTCAGGGGGGAGAGAAGGAATAACCATGATAGGTACTGTGCTGCAAGACTGAGTTGAGATGCTTCAGGGAGATGCCTAAGGCTGTTGTCAGCTGTGATCTTCACGCCTGTTACGCCTATCCTAAGCCTAATTAGGAACCCATTTCAGAGTCAAGCACTGCGATTCTAAATAAGTGGGGAGGCTAGTAATTTTATATGGGGCGGCCCTTACTCGACAGAGTAAGCACTAAGCAGTTACCAAAAGCTCAGCTGCTAAGCACGTGTAAATAAGCACTTGAACTTTATGTCTTAGCCAGTTGGGTCTACGAGTAGGTAACCTGATCTGGAAATCCAGCTTAGAGGCTGTGTTTTCTGGACTCGACGACGATGGAACCTTCATTGCCATTATAAAAAGGCAGCTGGATCCATGAGAACCCCCATTTTTTATTCACACATCTACTCAAGAGTTTCAAACTACATCAAACCAAAATGAGCCGTTCACAGGGTCCCATCGGCAAACTGGTCCACGGAGTCACCTCAGGCATTGGCTTCGCAACCGAAGTGCACGGTTACAGAAAGGCGAAAAAAGCAACCAGAAAAGTGCAAGAACAACAAAGACTACAAGAAATCTCGCCCTCTGCCTCACCGTCTCCCCCTCCGTATACAGAATCTCCTCCACACGAGGACAAGACGACTAGGACAGCAGACTCCGCTGCTGCACAAGACGAAGTCGAGCGTTCATGGCAACTCGATGAAGCGCAAGACGTCGTAGTCGGAGACTCTGAGCGTCGCAAAAGCAAACAAGGAGTTGGCAACCCGGACAAAGTCATTGGCGCCTTTCTCCAACGCCGACCTCCTCCTTGTGCATTATCTTCCTCACCATCATCAAACAGCGTCCGTCTCGTATCCAAACTCGAGTACCCTGTTGCGATACCGCAGCGTCGTCCAAAGGATAAGAAGCGAGGATTTATACGCGCGTACGCGCCAGACCTGCAAAACGTGGGCATTGACCAGGAGACCTGGTTTGATTTTGTCGAGACGCTCAATGAAGCCAGTCTTGCGAACCCTTGGATTAATGCTCTTAATTTGGCGTCGATTGCGGCTTCGCCGCTGCCCAGTGCGATTTCGACCGCGATTTCGATGGCCATCATGGTTGCTACTACTGTTGCGATTGAGGCGCAGACTCGGTATCGGTATGATCAATCACCCTGCTTATAGTTCTGCTGCATTGAATATGAGGAAATATGCTGATAAGTCCACTATGCATCAGGCAAAATAAAGCTCTTGACAGGCTTAATGAAGAATTCTTCCGTCCTCGCGGCCTCTACTGCCTCGTAATGATATGGGATCCCACGTCATTCAACACCCGCACCAATGTCAATGTTAACACAACTATCCAAAACACGCTGGACCGCCAGGGGAGGATGTCCCACAAATTCCAGTCTTCCAACGGTGTCACCAATGGAATGGAGTCTATGCAGACTGCGGAACTCATCTTCCCGGGTCTCGATTTTCTCGCTACTGCAACAAAGGACGAGCAGAAGGGATTTAAGGGAAAGATGAAGCGCGGCAAGCTGTTTGTTGATGATTATATGGATCGCAAGGCGCAGGCTAAATTTGTTAGTATAATATTTCCCCCCCTTTTTCAAGATTCACTGATTGACTTGCTTTGAACAGCTTGCCGAGAACCCTAATAGCCATCTTACTCAAGCCGGAAAACCAAAATTCCTTTCCAAATACGCCGATCCGACGCATCCCATGCATAGCAACTTATCCGACAACCTAAGGGGAGGATCTCAACAGCAGAGCCGTGGCTTTGGGGTAGGGGGCGGCTTGGGACCAGGGTTCGGCCGCAGGGAAAGAGGGATGGGAGGACAAGGTGGTGGTCTTCTCGGGCTGGTCAACCTAGCTGCACAGGTTGTTAGTGATCGTGGCCACCAAAACAGCAATGACAACAACCGCAGCAATCCACCTGCTAGTTATGGAGGGTCTAACGCTGAGTATTATGATGAGCGCGAAGGGCGGCAACAACAATTCCAACAAGGTGGTGCTGGTGCTGGTGGGGTTCTAAATATAAAGAAGCTTTTTGGTTCGGTACGAAGGTTTCTCATTCTACTTCTCATTGATTGGTACTGACATTCGCATGCAGAAAGTACTCTATTTAATGGTCGTCAACATGCCTACTGACGAAGAGATGGCTCAAGCACAGAGATTGACTGCTGATTGGAACATTCAGGGTCAGGAGGAGCAGTTCTAGTTTTCATGAGTTGGGTTATTATAGAGATTTGGTGTCTTGTCTTGTTTGTTTGGCATATATATCCTATCTGGTGGCTACTCTGTATCCGCAAACCTCATACCTTAATTCCTCTCTCCGAGCTAAGCTGTCAGCCATCATCCCAAATCTGACGTGAGATGTAAAGCTTGTTCTACCGGTTCTGGCTAGGACCAGCATGTAAGCTGTCTTGACTCAGAATCCCTGTGTGGATTCCGGAGCAGCCCTGGTCATTTTGCTTTGATTTCACCATCTGGATGTAATATTAGTCCCCCAAACCCAGTATTATTCTCAGCTTAAAAGCCTGAGGACATCCCCCAAGCTGAAGGCCCTGTTCAATTCCAATTTCCCACCAATTACCAATATCCGGGACAGAAAGAAAAATAACTACCTTTTATCCTTGAGAACAACAATGGCAGGCACCAGTAAAACGAACTCGAATAATTACACGCAGGGCTACTCCAGCCAGACTGTCGCAACGCAACAAGCTCGCACAGCCGAGTCGGAGGCTGCTTTCCTACTACCATACATAAAAAAGACAGACCACGTTCTCGATGTCGGCTGCAGTTCTAGGACAATCACTATAGGATTCGTCAAATACGCCAGTGAAGGAAGGACCACGGGCGTCGATATTTCAACCAATGTCCTAGCCAGGGCTAAGGCGGCAGCAGAGGACGCAGACATTCCCGAAGAAGAGCCAGGTTCTATTGTCCTTGAGGAGGGCAATATCCTAGATGGGCTCAGCTACCTGGATAATACATTTGATGTTGTATTCTACGCTTATAACTTGGGATATATGCCGCCTCCAGACATGCCGCTTACAGCGCTCACCGAGATGCGCCGGGTTCTGAAACCCGGGAGGATCCTGGCTACGCGCAATACCGTCGAGCAGCACTTTTACCCGCGCAGTGTAGACCTCGACCGGTTATGGGTAGGGAATTTCCGTCGAGCGGTGCTCAAGGACAAGGGGGATCTTGGACCTGGGGCGGACCTTTCGCCACCTGCTATGCCGGCTCTATTTCGGCGTGTGGGATTTGATGTCGACGGGGGGAAGGTTCGCATCGGCGCTGGAACTACGACGTTAACCGGGGCAGATACTCGATTGTGGCTGGCTAAGCAGGCGGAGAGTCAATTGCAGCCTGGGGATCCCTTGCACCGGAGCTGGAGGGAGGCTGGTATCACTGAAGGTGAGATACAGGAGACGCTGCTCGCTACGAGGAAATGGGCGGAGACCGCATGGAAGTAGCGTATCAAAGCTTTTGCGGGGAAGAGAGAATATCTAAAGATCAGCTAGCAAAAAGATATAGAGGTTTTGCGTCAGACCCTAAAATTTCTGGAATGCATATTTCTTACATGATTAATGTGCCATCGTCTCCAGGGAGGCAAAACATCTAAGTCGAGTCATGCTTTCAGCTCCTTAATAATACAATATCAGGCAGACGACATGCTGACTTGCCCCACCTTGAAGCCTGCTGCAATGTTTATATAAAATCGACTTCATTTCCGTCCCTCAACTAATCAACTATCAGCTTCCGAAATAACATTTCCAATATGACCGCTCCCTTCACCAAGCTCCCTTCCACTGCGTCCATCAACCCGGCCCCGTTTCGCATTGCGATTCCGGACGAGCAACTTTCTGATTTCAAGACGCTGGTCAGGCTCTCCAAGATTGCCCCGCAGACTTATGAGAACCTCCAGGCAGATCGCCGCTATGGCATCACCCACGACTGGATGTCTACAATGAAGGACGAGTGGTTGAACAAATTTGACTGGTATTTGAGATAATCTGCTTTATCTGCCTAGCACTGACATTCGTAGGCGAGCAGCTGAAAAACATACCAATAGCTTTCCCCAGTATACGACAGAGATCGAGGGCTTGACGATTCATTTCGCCGCCCTGTTCTCCGAAAAGCCAGATGCGGCGCCCATTGTACTGCTTCATGGATGGCCCGGTAAGACTAAGACCTGCCAATGGAATGTCTGATCAGAACCTCATGCGAGACTACAGGGAGCTATTTCGAGTTTCTTCCAATGCTTCAATTGTTCAAGGACGAGTACACTCCTAGCACCTTACCATACCACTTGATTGTTCCATCGCTACCGGGATATGCTTTCTCTTCCGGGCCTCCACTGGACAGAAACTTCACAAACGACGATTCTGCTCGCATAATTGATCAATTGATGAAGGAGCTCGGTTTCGCGAGCGGATATGTGTCTCAAGGAGGCGATATTGGAAGCAGAATTGCAAGATTATTAGGTGTACGCTTCGATAGCTGTAAAGGTGAGGATCGGTACCCCATCCTTTGAGTTTCAACTTGCGAAATGCTGACTTTCCTAGCGGTCCATTGTAAGCCCATGTATCAGATTCTGTCGTTACATGACTTAGTACTTACTCTTAGTTTCAAGTGAACTTTTGTCCATTGACTTCCCGCCCAGAAGGTGTCTCTGATGACGGCCTGAGCGAGCTTGAAAAGTGCGGGCTAGAGCGTTTCAACCGCTTTCTGTACTCGGGTAAGGCGTACGCCGAAGAACATGGCACCAGACCAGCGACGATTGGGCATGTCTTAGCTTCTAGCCCTTTGGCATTACTTGCATGGTGAGCTTGTACTTCATCCCACCAGAAAACTTCATCTGATCAAGACATAACAGGGTTGGAGAGAAATATCTCGAGTGGTCAGATGCTCCTTTGTCAAAAGAGGCGATTCTAGAACTAGTTACTCTTTACTGGTTTACGGAATCTTTCCCAAGGGCAATCTACCCTTACCGCGAGGTATATCGTATTAAAACATTGAACGTACTAGATGCTGATAATAGCTTCAGAGTAACCCGGTCCCGCGCATTCCCAAATTATCTATGACCAAGGAACTCTATCTACACAAGCCATTTGGATTCTCGTATTTCCCTCAGGAGTTAATGCCTGTTCCTAAGTCTTGGATCGTTAAGACTGGAAATCTGGTGTATTTCAACCAACACACAAAGGTGAGCATGCTACGTTTCCACCGTTCGACCTTGAGCTCATATGTACTAGGGTGGACATTTCGCGGCTTTGGAACAACCAAAGGAGTTGAAGGAGGACCTGGCGGAATTCTTGTCTCAGGTTTGGCCTGGAATTGAAAAGTAGACCCTTATCAACAAATTCAGAAAAGTTTAGTAATATATTCATTCTTTTCAGAGAGATCTTACTGTTGTTATAGATGCGGCCGACTGCCAAGACTCCGCAATTGTAAATCTCGGACACACATCCAAGTTATTTTTCTGCAAACTCCATACTCTCATATGTATATAAACAATCCCCTCAGTCTATCAATATAATCCAAAATATAGACAAACACACTCTACCCAAACTCTTCAACAACCACAATAATGGCCCCCCAACACCCGTCCTCCACCACAACAACCTACCTCAACCAACCCCCCAGCTGTCTCCAATTCTGCCCAGCATCACCAAACAACTTCGTAGTGGGCACATACCTCCTCTCAGAAGCCAAATCCACAAACCCAGATGGTTCCGAAACAATCAAGCAAACCAAAACCGGCTCGTTGCAACTCTGGCACCTGGACCCAGAAACTGATACACTGTACCTTAACCCCACCACCCCTCCACCCACTCAATAAACATATATCGATAATAATTGATACTAAAAATAAAATAAAAACCCCCACAGATCGCAAATATCCCACTACTCTCTAAACGCCGCCGTCTTCGACCTCCACTTCCACCCGCGCAATCCAAATCTCTTCGCCATCGCATCAAGCAACGCGTCTGTATCTCTATTCACCGTCTCGCCAGAGACCGGATTCACCCATCTAGGAACCAAGTCCGTCCACGAGGACCCCTCTATCCCGGCTCTGTTCCTGGCCTGGCTGCCGGAGAACTGGCTGGGTGGTGGTGGTGGTGGTGGTGGTGGTGGTGGTGGTGGTCCTGAGTCCCGGGATGGATTTGCTGTGACGTTTAGTGATGGGCGGACGAGAGTTTTTGGCCTTGCTAATAATGGTGTTGGTGTTGGAGAAGGTGAGGGTGACGAAGTAGAGATCACGGAACTTGGTTCATTTGAAGCGAAGCAGCCGATTGAGATTTGGTTTGTTGCATTGGCTTCGTATTTGAGTGTTGGTGCGCCAGATGCGGATACAGAGACGGAGACGGAGAAGGGATATACGCCGTACCTTTTCACGGGAAATGACTTTGGCTCGTTGCATACGCGTCGGTTTGCGGATATTACTGCTCAAGCTCAAGCTGGAACTCAAGACAACGAGGATGAGGATGAGGATGAGGATGAGGATGACTCCCACCTCAGCGATCTAATCCTCAACACTGACGACAGAGCCCGTCACCACACTGCAGGGGTAACATCTATCCTCCCGCTTCCTATCCCTCTCTCGCACCGACTCGCGAACGGAGAGCCGTTGTTGCTTACGGGTAGTTACGATGAGAATCTCCGGGTTTATCATGCGACTAGGGGTGGGAAGGTGATTGCGGGGAGTGGGTTGGGTGGGGGTGTTTGGAGGTTACAGTTGCTTGACGCGGTTACTGATGATAGTGCTGGGGGGGAGAAATGGACATTTCTGGTTCTTGCTAGTTGTATGCATGGTGGGACGAGGGTTGTGAGGGTTAGGATTGGAGGGGAGGTTGGGGATGAGGCTGAGATTGAGGTGCTTGCTGAGTTTACGGAGCATGAGAGTATGAATTATGCGTCAGATGTTTGGAAGGGGGGTTCTGGTTCAGAGGTGCGGGTTTTGTCGAGTAGTTTCTACGATCGCAGGGTTTGTGTGTGGAGGGTTGAGGTATGATAAGGAGGTTCAAGATACGTGAATTGTTAAACAACGCTCTAGGATTCATGATGCAGAGTATGCAATGTGGTCAACTAGCACACCGAGACGGAAGTAAATTATAAGATCTAGACAATCGTCTCCAGTTCCCGTGCGTACCCAATTGCATTCTCAATAATCGTGCTGCTAGCCAGGAGGATATCCTTCTCCGAGCGTGTCGCCACCTCCGGCTCGACAGGGAAGTATATCCGTCCGTCACGAAGGGCCCATCCGCGCTGCTGAGCGAACTCCATAACGGCACCTTCGGACTCAAGGAAGAGGAGGTTCTTGGCGTTGGATATCGGGAGCGACGGGTAAGCTTTCTCAGAGCAATCTGCGATCTCGCTGCGGATGGTTCCAACAAGCACCTAAAACAGTTAGCTCACATGGAACCTTAGACGGAGGAAGCAAAAAGCAGTTCATACATTAGAAAACAGCGCAAAATCCTCAGAAGGAACTCTCTCCGAGTTTGTCTCCCGCCACACCTTATCATAGCTCCCCTCCATCAGATTCCTCTCCAGATCGACCGGGTACTTGATATACGGGTCATCCTCCACCGGCTTCTCTTTCATATTCGCCTCCTCAACCAGGCCCTCCAACACCGTATGGAAGGTCGTGCCATCACCGGAGCTGAGCAGAAGCAGTAAGTAGAGACCTGTGATCTTGCTGCGCTGGCTAGATTTCGAGTCGATTTTCTTCGCGCTCGTGGCGTCCCGCTCTAGATCGTAAAAGGGCTGTAGCTGCTGGTAGTATCGAGTGAAGGAGGGTGCGTCGGTCTGTCGGATCGCGGCTAACGCTCCGAGCTCGAGGGTCTCCCGTGCGAGGACGATAAGTTCGGGGGTTGTGGAGGGTGTTGGGATCAGGGCATTCTGGAGGAGAAGAGCGCGTTTGGCGCGGCTGAGGAGGCCATTTGCGGCGTCGAATTGCTTCCGGTTCACGGCGTTGTTGAGATCAGAGACGAGCGACTTTAGTTCGTTGGCCATGACGAATCTCGTCTGGGGGTTCACGATGCGTGAAGTATGATAGAGAAGTGTGGGGGTAGGTTTGAGAGATTGGAAGATTCAGGGAGAAGAGGAAATGTTGATGGGTTATAAGCTGGGGTGGTTGATGCTGTTCGCAGGAGCTTCGGGCTTCCAACAGCTCGCCGCATGTCTTGGCAGTTGTTGTCACGTGGACCATAAATTTACTAAGCAATAGTTATACAAGCATAGTTAGTTAATACAACTAACATAATTCACTACCAAACACCCACATATCCCGCAGGCCACTCTGCTTGAATGAAAGAAGACTTGCGGACGAAGTTGGTCAGTTATCAGAAAGAGTCAAAGTTGATCGTCCCAACACGAAACTTGATTGAGCAATTCGGCCGACTGCGGTTTGTTAACTGCCAGATCGAGAATTGAACAGTGTTAACCCTAAATGCGCTAGACTAGCGTCTATTGTCGTTTTGTCCTAGGTGATTTTCCATATATAAGATATAATAATAGGTCCAATGCAGGGAGTTAATAAAATTATTTAGAATAGAACAGATTATAGATAATTTATCAAAAATCAATAAAAGGATAGGTAGCATCAAATAGGCCCATCAGATCGACCTCAATACTCATGGTCCGCCTTTACTCTTGCAAATATCATGTACACTCCCTTCTACTATCTAACTGGTGGAGGCGTGGGTGGCTTGCTTGGGAATTACATTAAGACAACAGCACTTCAATCCTTCTCAGACTAAGAATGCAATACGAATCCCAACATAAGCTCCTATTGGGGAATTTAGGATGCGGCACAGACACTCTAGAGCCTTTCAACCTTTCCTCAAGACTAGAAATGCAGTGAAGGCGTGGATTCCAACATTATTAACCCACCGTCAACCAACCAGGAACCACTGAATAAGGAGGCATCGAGGCAAACTGTTCATGTAACTTAGAGAGAAATATAGAAATAACATGAAGTAGTATGGCATTTTCACTATGCTAGCGTAAAGTTATTATATCCATCCCTTCTGGAAGATACTGCTGCCACAAGAATTAAAGAATTCTTGTTCTCACCACACACTCAACTAAATGAATGTATTGACAAAATAATAATACCTATATTACTATTTGAGGTTGCTGGCTTCCCAAGGGGAAATAAAAATTGGCTAGCCAGCCTATGCCCGTGAATCTAGTAGTAGGGCTGGGTATATGCCTATATATATATATATATCACCCCCAAACTAACCCTACCAAAAGCCCACATAGAACCAGTGGCACGAGGACATAGTGTCCTGCATATCCCAGTGCCCGCCTTGGCGGACGCAATGAACGCTGCAGTTTCGGCTGCGAGAACATGAACCGAGAGTCCAACTCCATCGTCGCGGTGGGACTCTTCAGGCCCGCTGCGGCTGCTGCTGCGGCTGCTCGTATCATAGGATTCGTCCATGAGGGCGGGGAGATGAGACAGGAGAGGGGGATCCAGTTTGAGGAGAGGATGAGGTAGCATAAGTTTAAGACTGGGGGCCAAGACACTGTACTTAGGAGGAGGAGGAGGTGGTGGTGGCTGTCGTTTTCATATGTGGGTGTAGTAGTAGCGGCGTACAGGATTGCAGCGATGGTCCCGACAAAGCTCAATAGGTTGATGAGGACGCCTCCATCCCAGAGGTCGCGTTTTAGATGGGAGAGCCTGCCACTGGTGGCATTCCAGGGATTCAGCGTGCTCCCGGTGACTAGGGAACCCGTGGAGCGGAGTGATGGAGGCAGACACCAGAATTTGAAGATGGCCCATGAATAGCCTGCACAACAGTATAGGTTAGGTTTTTTTTTTTTTTTTTTTTCGTTCTTCTTTTGGACCAAGCGAGAGAAGGCTTACCTGGCGCTAACCATATATCCTCGAGGTCGCCGAATGGAGTCCCGCGAAACTCGAACCTTGCTGTTTGGGACCATCCGAAGAGCCAAGCTAGAGCGAGAGTGAGGATGGCTAGGAATCCTTGGATCTTCAGCTGCGTCGGTGAAGCAGCCGGGACTAGAGGCTGGCCGCTATACAAGGCAAGAGGAACCACGATACTCATAATGATGCGGTTAGCCAGGCTGACCACAACCATAAACCCTAGATGGGCAAGTGGCCACCGGAGATGAAGCGGGACGGTATTGGTAGGAGAATCCTTGAGGGCCATAACCATCTGCGAAAGGCCGATGCCCCATCGCGAACGTTGCGAGATATGGCCTTGCAGGGATTCTGGGACACGGCCTAGCTGTAGCATCTCGCGGATAGAGACGATTTGGAAGCCAGAGCTGAGGAGGAGCATTGAGAGGGCGACGTCTTCGGAGAAGGAGACTGTTGGGAAGCCTTGCAGCTGCATTAGCACGCTGCGGCGGATTACACATCCGGAGTGTGCGTGGAAGGTGGCGCCGAGTTGGTTCAGCTGAGGATTTAGAATGTTCGTCCAGTGATCCAGCGACTGGACTAGGGGATCGGCTTCGGGAAGATTGTAGAAGTCCTGGCGGGCGCCGACGAGGGCAAGCTTAGGGGAGCGTAGCAGATGCGGTAGCGTCGCGCGGAGGAAGCTCGGTGAAGGGATAAAGTCGGAATCTAGAACAGCAATGTATTCGGGCGGATGTTCCATTGGTTCTTGCACGTCGAAGAGGGCGTGGTTGAGGTTGCCGGCCTTGCTGAACACATGGCGGCTTTGGGTAGACGACTTGCGACTGTGGTAGTGGATGTTGCTCCAGGTCTGGCGCATCTCATTGACAGCCTCATGGAGGGCTTCGGATTGCCCATCGTCCAGGACGAGCACGCGAAACCGGTCGAGCGGGTAATCCATGCGACAGGCGCCGCGAAGCGTGTTGAGAATGATATCCACTGACTCGCCGCAGCAGGGCACCAGAATGTCTACCAGCGGTAGGTCTGCATTGTTAGTTTCGTGGGTGAGGCGCAGACTCTTGCGGTGGTCACCCAGGTTGGGATCTCCGTGCTTCTCAACGGCCATCGCGATGGTCAGTGCCTGGCTAGCTTGGTCTGAAGCATTGACCGGTGTTAGCAGCTTCGGTGGGTTTGCAACTCGATAAATAATAATACGTACAAGCGATAGCACATTCCACGTATAAAATCGCCCACATCCAGCCATTGCTCCCAGCGACAACCAGGAAGAACAATCGGGTAAAGCCGTAGGCGATAAAGGAAGCGCGGGTAGCATGAGCGACAAGAGGTGCCAATCGCTTCAAGCGAGGTGACTCTGTATCAGGTTCATCCGGGAGGGTTTGGATATGGTACATCCTGAATCGAAGAGCCGTCGCTGTTGCGAGACGTGAGGAGAAATAAGTGAGAAGTGAGTGAGAGGCGAGTAGAGGTGAGTAGAGGTGCGTGAGAGATGAGGGGGAAACAGGCCATCATTATATCCATCACACGCCAAACACGTCCATGATCATCATGGCCCTTAAGCCCCTCCACTTGAGCTGGGCTGTGGGTTTTCTCGACTTTCCATTGGTGACTGTATTACGAGTATGCAGGATGCAGGTGGAGAACGAGCTGTGGTCATTGGCTTCAGCTGAATTGAAGCTATCTCGCGCCCCGTCGCAGACGGAGTTTCTCTGTATTCCAATATTCCGCTTGATATCCTCTCTCTAAATACTGTTAACATCTATGGAGTCGACAACAGTCTATCTATTCCTGCTTGTACTCCTTAAGCCACCGGGCTATGCACCAGAATCTTCACACCATCCGAATCCAATCTCGGCTGAGGAAACACATATCCATGGGCCAGTCTGATGTCCGACTCATCCGATTGGAAAAGTTCAATATCAGGGCCCCCTGGCTGGTACACGTGCGAGATAGCGAAGTACATTTGCATCCATGCGATACTGGGACGGGTTAACTCTTCATTCTCTAACAGAAGCCATAAGCCAAGGGAAGGGGGATACGGACTTCTGCCCAGCACAGGCCCTCGAGCCTTTTCCAAATGGGAGGAGATACTTATGCATCGGTCCCTCCGGATCAGAACCAATCCACCGCTCAGGGTCAAATGTATTGGGATTTGGGTAGACGGTTGGGTCCATGTGCATGTAGTACGTAGTCATCGAGACCGGGGTCTAGATGTAGATAGTATGTGAGTGAGCTGCTTGTAACCTTTTTTTATTTTTTTCCCATGAAAGATTGATTGCTGCGGTTGTTCTGCACTTACACCTCTAGGAATCACCCACTCCTTATACTGGATATCGTCATCAGGGAATTCACGCGGTGATCGTTTCATGGAACCAGCGCCTAACCGCAGGCCCTCGTTGATGCAGGCAGTTAGATAGGGCAGTTCCCGCAGGGCGAACCAGGAGGTTACGCCTTTAGGATTTTCGTTCCAAAACGTAGCAAGCTCAGCCTGGAGCTTGTGGAGCTGGTTCGGATCTAGAGCCAGCTGGGTAATGATTGTTTCGATGGTATGTGAGACGTGGAAGATCCCGTTTTGTTGGATCAGCTATGACATGGTTAGTTAGGTTTAACAGACTGTGTGATATAGAGCGGCCCGCCTGTCCAATCCGAGACGCAAACTGAGATCGCTTCCAGACACTCGCGCGTCCTTGTAATTTCATGGTCGGTTCCTGGAGCTCTGTTCGGAATGTCTGGCGCCGTGTTTTCTACAGAGGTGAGAAATGTCACTTGGAGGCGTCCTGATGATGTTGGAAACAGAGCTCACCTCATCCCACTCTGCCAATTCTGGAATACGCGATGCGAGGTATGGGATAATAGAGGCAGCGATCATCCTTGATTTGATCCGCTTAGGTTCAGTATTATAGGGCTGGGTGGGGTGAAGTACCTCAACGGAGCCGGAAGATGGGCAAAGAGCGGGACATGCATCAGGCCTGATTTCTGGATTTTGAACCTGAAAACCGTCAGACTGTTTTCAACAAAAATCAAGAAGTTTGTGTGTCAGGACATACAGATTCTCATTGAAGGTTGGCTCCGCCAGATAATTGGACGGGTGCTGAAAGGTGGCGGTTGTAGCGACATCTAAAGACATCCGGGTTAGGGTTATCTTCTGTCCCTCTTCGCACTCCAAATATAACAAACTAAGCCAAGTCACACATACCGATAGCAAGAGAAAGACAAGCGTGGGAGAGATTGATCAGTTGGTCTGAATCCCGTTCTTGGTTCAATCTGTCGCAGAAGTTCTTGACGCAATCCATCACCAGTGGCTCGTGGGTTGCAATCTTCGAATAGAGCTTCTCGACGGGATCTCGGATCGTCTTGTGTCCTTCATGGGTAGAAATTATGGCAAAGATATCTGCAGTCAACCGCGTTGTTAGCTACTGTATGCTGTCTATCCGATTACACCTGTACAATTGAAGTGTGTCCACTATACCTTCAAAGCCGGTACCCTGCGCATATCTGCCGTATGCATTGGTCCTGCGAACATTGGGCGGAACAAAAATCTCATGGTAAAACGGGGCATCATCGATATGAATCTCGTCAGGAGAGACGCGGATGATGGGACCTGTATGGGGGGAAGCTCTTGTCAACACCGGATACTTGAGAGATCGAATCGTACTTACCATATTTCTGGTGCATCTCATGGATTCTGCGGTAATACTGTCCTGGCTTAATCCACTCATAGAAGAACTCATGCCAGAAAGTGGTCTTCGCCCAGAAAGACCCCGGAAAGTCTGCCACAGGACTGAGCCAGAGTCGATAGAAGACCAACCAGGCACTGTACACAATGGTCGACAGGCCAGCGACCGCTGCCAGGTCCGTGTAGGAGAGATCGGTGAGAAGAGTCATGGCAAGGAGACTCAGAGGCTCGGAGTAGATGTGGTGGTTCCTGAGCACCCTGTGCTTTCTGGCAGTGATTTATGGGATTTGAATGGACTGGTGCCGGTGGGCCTCTCTCATGCTGGACAGAAAACCTTGCGAATCTCGGAATAGACTTTACCTGCTTTCCTTCGTCTCTGTTTTCCTGTGCGACTTGGGGCCTGTCTGCAACTCTGCTGCAAGTTAGTAATTGAATGCCACCCATTCAGCCGATCTACTCCGTGCGCAAGGACTCAGTCGGATTGATCCATGTGGGGGACGTATTCGCTCGTCACCGACGACGTCTTGAGCATTGGAACTTGGCAATCCTTGATGGTATCATGGATCCAAGGCTAACCCAGCAGGGATAAAGAAGCATCGAGCGGGATGCTGCAGAACTCCTTCTGCCCAAATAGGATTCTAGGCCCGTCCTGTCACTGATCGGCGGATTTGGCAGTCCACAAGGACTACAGGTTCATCCGTCTCTATTCTTCTCAACTCGGGCGGATGTGATTGACACGGTCCACCAGCGGGTCTTCAAGGCCGTGGCGTTGCTGAACAATATGCCGATCTCTTGCTGCAGCATGATCTTGCGTCCTGTGGTGCTAAGTAGAAAGTACGACTTGCTGGGTACTGGTACACTGACATGATACATCAGACGAGCTTCTTTCAGCTCCCATTGCCCGCGATTCCCGAGCTTCACCGGCTCTGAGATCGTCCTCATGCATGCGCAGAAACTGAGACAGAACATTCTTTGGGTCATGGCTGGCTGATTGCGGCGTCGGGGGTTTTGGCGTCTACAACATTGTGCAGGATAATGTACATGCATACTTTTTGTTCATTGTGAAGTCTCTATCCTGCTATCACCCTCAATCGTTGAACATCACATCCCATGTAAACAACCCTAATCCAAACTCCCTTCCATCTACTAAGTAAATTACCTCTCTCTCTTCGTAAGCTTAAAATACGCCTCCGGCGGTGCACTCGCAACCATCAACTTATCCACAATCTCATACTTATTCCCCACGAGCTCGACCTTCATATTGGACAGCACCGAAAACACCATCATCTTAATCTCAGCAACCGCAAAGAACCGTCCAGGACAAGCCCAGCGACCGAGTCCGAACGCAAGATGGCCCGGTCCAGTCATGGACGCTGGCTTTCCTAGGTCTAACCACCGGCGCCCGTCGAAAACTTCGGGGTTGGGGCCCGCTTGGTCGGCGGAGTTGTGGGCGAGGGAGGCATTTGGGTGGACTGTGAAGCCTGCATGTTTGGAAGAGAGGGTTAGTTACTAGTAGTCAGATCCAAAAAAAAAAAAAAAGGAAGGTCGATAGACACACCTTTAGGAACAACATATTTACCAAGCTGCACATCATGCATCGCCATCCGGACAGTGCTGAAGGTATCGCCCTTGGTTCGCATGACTTCACGGAGGAATGAATCTGTCCGAACAGCTCGCTGGAGGTCATCGTGGGTTAGATTCTCTGGCCCATCTTTCATAAACTCGTTGATCTCGGTGTAGATCTCGTCTTGGTAGTCGGGTCGCAGTGCGATCTCACACAGGACCCAGACCATTGTACTCGCCCTGGAACCGTTAGCAAGACTAGAAATCATCCATCCAGCTTGTGTGGATTGGTGGGGATTGTGTATACTCACACTTGATGCACAGAAGCAAACATGGTACTGATCAAGACGAGGAATATCTTGCCACGAGAACCCCATGTGAGGGTCCGTTCTGGGGTTGCGAACTTTCGAACCAGCAGGAGGAGTAATGTGACCTTATCGAGAGATGTGAGCAAGAACCATTCGTCCTCAGAGATGAGTTTGAGAGTTGTTCAACTTACATCTTCGGCCTCGCTGTAGGTCTGAGGATCTTCAACGAGCCGTGTCATTTCGGACCAGATGGGACGGCCCATGAACAGGAACAGGCCGATCATCAGCCGCGCAAAGACAACCTTGATCCTGAGAAGGTGTTAGATGGGGATGTATTGCAAAGACGGAGTACATACATTGTAACAAACCGCCATAGAGGAGGGAATGTGCGCGCAAAATAGGAGCGGTTCTGGAAGATGCCTCCTAGCTCGGCGACGTCGTTTGCAGCCATCTTGACAGCGTTGCTGTTGGCACGATTCAAGAATTTCTAGGCCATGTCAGTACTATAGATATAGCAAGGGGGCCAGGGCCACGGTCAGGACCTTTCCAAGAAGAAGCACAACCATGGCATCGGAAACGGTGCTTTGACAGTATTCGAACAGATCGATAGAGTCCCTTTCGGGCAAATCCGCCAATTGCTCCGCGCGCGAGAAGAAAATCGAAGACACTTGGGTTACGATGATATCCATGCGTTTGGACAAGAGGTCGGAGGTTACGTCGGCCATGATCTTGAAGATCTTGCCTTCGGTCGCGTGGAGGAGGAAGTCCATGTTCATGGCCTAGGGTTGTCAGTTTGTCGGCTGTAGTATATAATCAGGTAAGGAGACGCACATCAGCCACGCCGTGCTCAAAGCTGAAGTTCTTCTCGTCCGTAAGAACCTTGGAGACGTATTTCTCGGAGACCATGACTTCCATCTGGCGGGGTTAGTAAATTGTAAATTGTATAATGTATATTGTAGACCTTGTAGTGCCGCATACCTTGTCCTTCTTCTTAACGGCAATGATATCGCCATGGTCGCGAATCGCTTGGTTGTAGGAATTGACCGGGTCGTTGAAGATTTGGTCATTCTAATCATCTCAGCTGGAGCTCTCTCTTATTCTCATTTTAAGATGTACAGACCGTCAGGCGAACAATCGGGGGGAAGTTGGGTGACCGGGTTTTCAATTGCTTCTGCAGCGGTGTCAGTCTCAGTCTGTGGTCGTCTGTCTTCATCACCACAATTGCTGGACTCACAGTCACACTCTTCTTGAAAAACTTGGAAACAGCGAAAATGCTAATGATGGCGGCGAACACCATCCAATACTTGCGCACATGCTCGGAGTCCACGGTCAGCTCCCGCAAGCTCAGCTTCGAGATATCCGGGAAGTCCATTGTGCAAGCACGAACTGTGATCGAGCAGTGTTCGCAAAATGCTCGCGGGAGTCTTTTTTTTTTTTTTGGAGACGGTGAGGAGGGACAATTCAGCAGATTCCTGTCTTCAGTCCTGAGTCCAGTGGCAGCCACAAAGTCAACTCAACAGTACGTATCCACAGTCCACACCGTACTACGAGTAGCTGGCTGAGAAGTTGAGAACCAATGTGATGGACGGAAAGACAAATCCGATTCTGGAGTCCACATTGTGTGCATTGGTACGGAGTACAATGAGATTGACACCTCGCTGCATACCGCGATCAGATATCATTTCAGCTTCACAACTCATGCTGATCAGCGGGCCTGAGTGACTTCGTCCGAGCAGACGAGCTGAATACCCTGAACCATTCATTCGTACAGAACTTGAAGATTACTGTCTGGTACGCAGTACAAATTCGAGGAGTTTAGTCGAGTTGACACTCTTCCATCCTCCTCTCTACAAAGCTTCCCATCATTAATATTCGAAATGGCCATCGAAACTAGCCCAAAGCCGACCTTGCCCAGCGTAGATGCGAAAACATCTCCCTCTGCAGACATCCTTGCTGAAGAGGTGATTCGGCATCTGAAAGTCGCTGGAGCCTGCATCATCAGGAACCTCTACAGCCAGGACACCGTCGACAAATTCGAGCAGGAAGTCAAGCCCCATCTCAGCGACGCAGGCAACCTCACATGTGGGTTTCCCTTACTCCGTAAACTTGAATACAAGCTCATACCGCTCAGACTTTCAGAAAAATGTCGTGACCGCTACTGGGCTAGCGGGCAAGTCGGAGACATACGCCCTCGAGGTGGTTGGAAACCCCATGTGGACGAAAGTGCGAGAGCATTTCCTCACCTACTCGAACGGGACTTTCTGGGTAAAAACCCCCCTCCCTACCATTCCAACCACTGATCGGAGGATTCAGACTTTCAGCTAACAGACGGACTGGCAGGTGGGAGAAAACGAAGGAAAGCTCGAGACAACCACTCAACTCGGATCAGCCACTTGTCTCGAGCTCAGACCCGGCGCCCAAGCTCAGGGTCTCCATCGAGACGATCTGGTCCACCAGGGGTTCAACACTGAAGCGAAGGAATACATCCTTGGCCGAGACCGATCGTTGACCTTCTTCGCGGCCTGCAGTAACACCCATCGTGGAAATGGATCGACACGGATCGTCCCCGGGAGTCACCTTTGGGATTACACTGTCCCCCCTCCCGCTGCTCATGACGAGACGAAAATTGTCGACGCCGAGATCGAGCGAGGGGACGCGCTTATTATCCTTGGCAGTGTTTACCATGGTGGGGGCGCCAACACGACGGAGGATGAGCGACGACTCGTCCTGACCTGTGGCGTCACTTGCTCTTACCTTCGGCAGCCGGAGAACCAGTACCTGGCTAATGATGTTACGCGCATTCGACGCCTTCCAATTGCTCTTCAGCGGTTCATCGGCTATGACTCGTACCCTCCAGGGGTGGGGTTGGTGAACTGGGATGATCCGCTGAAGATCATCAATCCTGATTACAAGCGTGAGACGGAGACGGAGAACGTGAAGAACTGATTAAGGAATCGGATGTGTTTGAAGCTCTGACTTTTCTGATGGTGTCGACTCGTCGGAAATTTCTTTGGCAGGGCCGCTGTGGGGATATTGACCTGTATATTGTGTATACTGTATGTCCTGTATAGTAACATAGTGACATGTGGAGCTTCAGCTTGTATGCGATGAGACTCGAGTTGACACATTACACTCTTCAACCAAATAAAGATTCCGCATTCCGAATGTTCTCCTTCTCTATTCAACGGAATCAACGCTGCGATGGCTCAGACCGGGGTGATTGCTTCGGTGATCAAGGAAATCCAATCCCCCTCAGCAAAAGCCGTGGTCACCATTGCATTGGCCCTCCTCCTCTACGTTATCCTAAATTCTCAGCCCCTGTCACGCTCGCTGCCTGTGATCAATGGTCGAAAATGGGTTGAATTCAGCAATGCCGGCATCAAGCAACGATACCGGACGAACGCCAAAGAATTACTAGAATCGGGATTGCAGAAGGTCAGTTTTGCTTCCTCTCTTTTGACGCAGTGTCGGGAATTAAAAGGAAACTGCCACAGAGCAAAGCATTCTACCTCCATACCGACAAGGGCCCTCGCCTCGTCCTCGCAAACCAATATGCCCGCGAAGTCCATAGTAATCTCCATCTCAGCCTATCCAAAGCAATCGAGGATGAACTGCACTGCGATATTCCAGGAATGGAGGGATACCGGGTGGGTTATTTCCAGGGTGAATTTGGGAACATGGCCATTCGAACGAACCTTCGGCGGGCTTTTGGTATGCAGTTTTAAATTAATATTTTTTTTTTTTTTTCAAGTTCTGTATGGTCGCTAATGTCCTTGTTCCTCCACCATAGAATCCCTCCTCAAACCTCTATCATCCGAAACATCTTCAATCCTTGACACATTCTGGACCACAGCACCGTCATGGCACGCATTCAGCCTTACTCCGGTTGTGCTGGAGATGATATCTCAACTCACCGCGGAGATGCGGTCTGGGCCAGACCTCGCAAAGAGCCCTGCATGGCGTCGACTGAGTGTCTCATTCACAGTCCACACCTTCATCGCGGCCGCCGAGCTAGATGCCTGGCCTCGCTTCCTCCGACACATCGTCCACTGGTTCCTTCCTTCCTGGAAGAAACTTCGCGCGGATATCGCCGAGGCAAGGGCCGTGTACAAAGTCGCCGAGGAGGCAAGACAAGCCACTAGGCAGGAAGCTGTTGCGAATGGAAAGGAGGCACCTGTATACAACGATATGATGGACTGGATAGAAGAGCAAGCGAGAGGCAAGCCGTTCGATGCTGTGTTGGCGCAGTTGCTTGTCGCGCAGGCTATGATCCATGGGACGGCGGATTTGACAACCCAGGTTATATTTGATATTGCCGAGCGTCTGGACTTGATTCAGGAGCTTAGGAGGGAGATATTGTCTGTTGTTGGCGAGGAAGGGCTGACGATGGCTTCGTTGGCGAATCTCCACCTTATGGATAGTGTCATTAAGGAGAGTCAGCGGTTGAAGCCGCTTTTCTTGGGTATGTCCTCTCTCTCTCTCTCTCTCTACACTTCTCAATTTATTTGCTCAAATGCTAATGAGGTTATGGCGTGGACAGTCACAATGAAGCGGTACGCAGAAGAATCCATAACCCTCTCCGACGGCGTCACAATCCCCAAAGGGAAGCAAATCGTCGTACACATGCAAAATATGTGGGACGAAGCACACTACACCGACCCCCAAACATTTCACAGCCATCGGTTCCTCGAGCGTCGCAAGATCCCCGGGCAGGAGACTGCGGCGCAGCTTGCGTCTGCTACAACGGATCATATGGGGTTCGGATTCGGGCGTCACGGTTGCCCCGGGAGGAATTATGCGGCGGCAATGATTAAATTGCTTCTGTGCCATGTTTTACTGAAATATGATATCAGGCTCGTGGGTGGGAGACCAGATGTTGTTCGGGCGGGTGTGTTGCTCATGGCAAACCACACGGCGCAAATTGAGGTGAAGAGACGGGAGGAAGAATTGGATTTTGAGGCGCTGGCTAGGGCATGTTAATCTTTAGGAGTTATTTATGTTTAGATAGTAGTAATATAGAAGTTCGTCTACATAGTCGTATAAGTTTCATCGTTCATAATGTCTCAAGCCTTCCCATTCGTCTTCCAGTTCTTAGTCTCCGGCAGGAAGAAGTACGTCCCTACAAATCCAACTAGGGTCGTCGCTCCAAAGACAAAGGCAACCTTGCCCTGTAGATTCCCCGCATCCGGATTGAACATATACGGGAAGATGAACCCAACCAGCCACTGGGAGAAGCAGAGGGTCATGTTGGCCAGGCCCTGAGTGCTAGAGCGGAGCCTTAGCACGGGCAACTCGCCGACTATAGTCCAGGAGACAGCGCCGACGGAGCATTGGTATATGACGCCCTGTCGCAGACGTTAGTATATCGGAACTGGAACCAAGGAAAGAAAAGACGAGGAGAACTCACCCAGATAAACATAAACCCAACAGCCACCTGGTGCGAAGCCCTTGAGCTTCCTGTGCATCCTCCACCAACAATAATCAGAGCGATGGCCGCCAGTAATTGACCCCAAACCAGCAATGGGCGGCGTCCCAGCTTCGACAGCAAGTACCAAGAGCAGATATTGGCCACCCACTGCACGGCGATATTCAACATCCCGAGCAACAGGGCATCGTGCGATGAATACCCGAGCAGCTCATACATGTAGGATTGATATCCCTGAACCAGAACCACCCCAGACAAGTACTGACAGGCGTAGACAAACATGCAGACGAGCGTCCGGCGTCGCTGGGGCTGAGAGAAGCATTCACGATAGGCCGCTTGGTCCAGGGATGCTGCCTGCTCCGCCGCGACTGATTCTTGAATATGAGCGAGCACCTCCCCCGGGTCCATTCCTCCAGAATCAGAACCTCCATACAACCTCCGGATAGACCGAACCGCAGCCTTCTCTCGCCCCGTCCGAACCAACCAAACCGGCGACTCAGGCCAGGCCAGGCCAGTCAGGAGAACCAAAGCCGGAATAATCCACTGACAAGCCAACGGAATGCGATACGAGGCGGCACTCGAAACCGAGTCCAAAGCATAGATCACACCCGTGAAAAGAAACACCCCACTTAGCGCAACAATATTTGTCATCGCAATTAGCACCCCCCGTAGCTTCAGCGGCGCCACCTCGGACGCATACAGCGGGCCAAGAACAAGCCACATTCCTGTGGGGAACCCATTCAGTGCTTTCCCTGTTGCCAAAATCGCTAATGACCCGTACGACGCATATTGTGCGCCCACCGCGCCGATCGATATGACACAAGAGATCAGCACCGTATATTTCCGGCCAATGCGGTCAGCCAGCCACCCGGTGCCAAAGGCGCCGAGGATAGCGCAGAGTTGGGAAATGCCAGTGAAGAGCGAGAGCCAGTCAGCGGGAATGATGTAGGATACGGTGCCGCCGGTGTGATGCTCCTCGCCATAGTCCATTCGGAAGCGAGGCATGGCTAACAAATTGGCTGCGACGTTGCCGTCGATTCCAAAACCGAAGACAACCAATAGTCCGTAGATGACCCAGAGAATTGAGCGCCAGTAGTGGCGGATTGTTTGGCGGGTAGTGAGGCTTTCTTCGAAGGCTGCGAAGCGAGCGGCGAGCTCAGCTCGTGAGGCCACATCTGGGGTTGTTTTTTCATCGGCGAGATTGTTGGTGCTCGTCTCGTTCTCAGAGGAGTCCATATTGTGTTTTTTTTTTTTGGGGGGGGGGGGGGGGGCGGGGGGGGGTGCCGCTCAAGGCTGTGGTGATGAGTGCTACGGCTGATATGGAGAGTTTACAAGCATTCTTCGTGGAGGGGTTTCAGGGTCGTCAACTGAAAGACACAGCGAAGGATTCGAAGGATGGCATCG